>APFE030092337.1:57057-83523 GCA_000404065.3 Pinus taeda
TTAGGATACGGTTTTCAAATGACCGTCCTTTTTCTAATCTAATAAAAAGAAAAAACAAACTTCTAAAAATAAGGCTACCTCTAAACTTGGTCCTTAAAACTGCAAGTGTTCATCATGGACTTGAGAAGAGTCGGCTGGCCGACTTCTGCGCTGAGCTGGGCTGCGAAAACAGAATCTGTGAGAGCTGGCACTACTTTTTCAGCTGCATTTATGATGCATTTCACAGTCATCCATTCATTGTGTGGCTTGACCAAGTATGCCCAGTAACACTCCCAATTTAACTTGTTCAATGCCTGGATCGCTTTTCCCTTTTCCTGCGCCTTCTGTTCCATTCTGCTTCCAGTCGTAATTTATTTGGTAGGTACCCCGGGGTGGTCTCTTCGATTAAGTTGGCCCTGTGTAAATTCCTATTTACACAATCGATAAGAATGTTTTCTTGCGTGGCCGCTGTCTCCGCTGCTTGTTCCGCCTGTACTGTACATATTGTTTTTGTCCCTTTTGAGTGGCTCCTCTTTTCTAGACCAATCTTTAGTGGTCTCGACTAGGTTTGGGTTCTCTGCCGCAAATTTCTTGACAAATTGTGCATTGTAAGTCGTCTGCGGTTCAGGAAGATGACACATAAGCTTTAAGTCTTGCGCGGCGAATGATCCTATGAGCCCATGTCCTTGAACCTTGAATTGTCTGCTGTTCAACTCTGCATTGTCAAGTATCCACTTGATCATATTTGTATACGGTAAAATTTTGGGCCTAGTTGCTATCTAGTGAAGAAATGAACATGCTAGCTCTTCTAAGGACGCCTCGGAAGAGCGTTGTGAGCCCACCACAGTATCGACCTTCATTACTCTAGGATTTTCTTCCTCCAGCAGCCTATACATGCTTTCCCATGTCAAAATCCCTGCATCTCTGTTGCAAGCAGTGTCTGTATACAAAGGCGCCATCTCCTTCATCTTTTCCTTCGCTTCAGAGCCTTGAGCTTTATTCATCTTTCCCATTTTCTCCTGCGTTTGCCTTTGAATCGTCTTAGCTCTTCATTCCTGCAGATTACAAGTGAAGTGGAAATGACTAATTAAGAAAGGTGATGGGAGAGTTTTAAATGCAACAGATATATCAAATATGCCACTTTACGTGAAGTAATTCTTTACAGAAGCACGCGTCTTCATTTCATTTAATAACTGACAAATAATTCATTTACTAGCATTAAAAGCGCATGATCTTGAGTCAGATTATGGTAAGTGGCTTTTCTTTGAATGGCGTGCCCGAAGGATTCGTGATTAAGTGATTTATGATTTTCTTACGTAACATCGAAGATCGTGCCATCGTAAATTGCAAGATCGCAGATTGCATCATTGCAGATTGCACCATCGCAGCGATTGCAACATCGCAAATCTCAACATCGCAGGTCGCAGAAGTTTAATGTTTGTCAAATCTTGCTAGTTCATTTCTGCGATATGCGATCTTGCGATCGGTGTTATCGCAGATCGGTGAATCTTGAAGTTTTTCCTTATGAGTATTACTTCATTGCGATGCGATGTTATGCTTAACACGAGGGTCTTGCGCATAATGATATTATAGAGGAATGGAGGCATTTCCTATCTTTTTTGCAAAGCGGTTTTAAAGACTTTTACCTTATCGTAGACTTAGGTTAAAAATATTCAAAAGACCTTTCTAAGCTTACGATGGTAACCTTACTTTGAAGAAAGGAAAAACTTGCTTTTTTTCTTAAAAATTTAACTAAGGGTCCCCATTCATTTAGTATTTTGGACAACACTTAAATGAACAAAGGGGGGGTTGTTTCTAGCCACAACAATTGGCGATTCACTTGGGAGAACCAGTTATCTCTGATCTTCTATTGACGTTTTTTAAACTTCCAAAAACAAAAAAAATTCTCAGAAAACTTAAACTTTATTATAAAAAGATAAAACATAGTATACTTCAAACTGTCAATGATATTTTGTTTCAACCCCTTTCTATTTTAATTACTTGTATCCTTAGCTTGTCCTTGCATTTACATCAGCCATTACTTGGTCTTGAAATAAAAATTAAAATAAAGTCTTCCCTGTATAGCAGTCTTTTTAAATATGCTCCTTTGTCGCAGGTAGAGCCTCTGCTGCCAACAGGCGTCCATAGCCTCGACAAGGTTACCTATTACCCAGTAATGATCCTTTATCCTGCTTAAGGTTATTTACAACCTTTCAGAGAAAAAGCCATTTTGACACTTTTTCTTTTTCATTATCTAAAGAACAATGTCTTGGTTTGGTGGCCAAATTATGACACAGTCATTCACTTGATTTACACTTTTGCTGAACAAGCTGGCTCGTGATGAGACCCCTTGTCTTTTGATTGCAACAATCTTGAGTCGTTGCCCCATTTTGGTGGACAGTATTCACAAAGTCAACAAGTTATAATATCTGTGATCATGATAAGCCGGCTCGTGATGAGACCTCTTATTCTTTGAGATATAGTGTTTTCTCGGATTGTTTCCCTGAATGCTGCGATTTTCTTTAGCAGGGAGGAAGTCAAATTTTTTCCTTAAGAAAATTTTGGACGACAATAATAGAGCTTCTTTGGAAATGGTTGTTTCTACAGAGAATCCTTATTTTTTTATTGATGCCTTTCATTGTACTGACGTAAAACAATTCCTTCACTAAGATTGCTTTCTTCAATTTTTTTGGAGTTGAAACTAGTATCATATCTGGGTTAAAGTTCTATTGATAATAAAGATCAAGTTTCCAAAAAGATTTGCTATTTATAGAAGCACAAGTTCAAAATATTGATAGAGAAAAGGTGACTTTAGTAAATGAGAAATGTTGTTAACCATAGAAAATTTTATTATGGAGAAAAATATTTAACAGAATGAGAGGTATTCCCTAAGTTTATGTGCGGAATAGGGATAATCTCTTCCCTTATTTTTCCTACCAACTATTAAAAGTAAACCTAATAACCTAGCTAAATTACTCCTACTCCTACTCTAACTATATACAAAAATTTAACTAGGTGAAATGATATTTCCAGTGGAGCCATCTTTTCATTTTTATTCCTACACGTATGTAACTTTCCAACATTAGTGTTAAGAACAAAACTTTTCTTGGATTGTTAATGTTGGATGTGGAATAAGAATGCATAACTTCAGTTGGAATTTTGTCCGAAATTTCTTTCTCATGAAAACTTCTTTCCAACCGGATACCTATTGGATCATAAAAATGAGGATGAATTTGTGTTATGGATTGATGATCTTGTAATAGAGGAAGTTTTGAACTTCCTTGACACAGTTTAGCTTTCCAAAATGGTAGCTCGTCTTTTGAATGTTCTTTGATAAGGTGCTCAACATACCAGAGTAATCTATCAAAAGTCTGAAAATTTAAAACACAATCCGATTTTGTACAAAATGAGTGTAAGTGAGAAAGAAAGAAATGATTATCTATACAAATAAAGTTACGGCACAACTGGGATTGGCTTGGAATATTTTGTTGTTCACAAGAACTGGCCAGAGTTATGGGATCCGAGCAATTTCGAATTCTGTCTTGTGAATCAGAAGAGAAGTTATGATTGTGAACAGGCATGGGGGGTTCTTCATGATATGAATCATAGACCGGGATATTGTCTTGGATAGTAAAATCAGGCAAATGAGCTTTTGCTTTGAAATGAGGATTGAATGATATGATTTCTGAATTAGAATATCTCTCATTATCTGAGTTTTGATGGGTTACTTGAGATAAATCAATAACATCATCGTTGTCAAAGTAACCACCATAAATGATTTTACAGGTTTCCCTAGATTTCTCTTTTTCTTCATATATTTTCAGACAAGGAAGGTCAAGTGGTTCTTGTTTGAAAATAATCAAAGGATGTTCTATAGTTGTCTTTTTATCTTGAAAACCTAATGATGACTCATTTGAATAATCCTGTGTGTTTTTTGAGATATCTTTAATATTGAGAGGGGAAAGTTATCATCACTAAAAACATCAGGATAAAGAGAAAAATGTGATTCTGAAACAATGCATTTGAGAATATCATCATGGGAAAATCTTTGTTCATCAAATTCATTATAGACATCGGGCTTTATATCACACCTTTGTGTACTAATACTTTTTGAAAGAGATATAGTTTGCTGTTCTAACCTTGGCATCTGCATTTGTTGACTTGCAACGATATTATCTGACCTTGTATCAAAGTCATCTCCTGGTTCCAAGGCAGGCTTTCCTCCAGCATTCTTGCTTTTGTCTTCTTGTATTAGAGCATGTATGACTCCTAGGCTTTGGGGACTTTCTTCATTATGGCCGATTTGTATATTCAAATTGGAATTCTCGTTCACATTAGAAGAAAATGAGACAAAACTCGAACTAATTTCTGCTTGATCAGACATAGGAGGTAGGGAATGCTCAGCATAATCTAAAGATTCTTCATCTATGAGTTCACTTTCAAGATCGTACTTTAGACAATTAAGACGAAATTGCATATTAAAATCCCTAACAGATTCATCGTGTTTCCGTAGATAATCAATTTCAGCATATACCTAGTCATAGTCATAACAATCAAATTAAAAAATGAAAGTCTTGACGAATTGGTCCCAGCTGTGAATGTAAGAGTAAAAATTCTGCATAAAACACCTTCATCAATTCCTTGAACATCATAACTTGAAACTCTTTGAATAAATTGAAGAGCATGATTAAAAGCAGAAGAATTATTCTTACCATTGAATTTTAGCTGAGACAAGAGTCTTACCACTTCAGGTGGAGTGTTGGAAGAGGTAGGAACATGGATGCAACTCCAAATGGGAAGTTTGTGAGCAGCCATCCAGATTCAAATGTTACAATTGAAAATCATTCCCACAGACACAATGTTCAGGCCCTCCTTCTAGCGCCAAATATGTTGAAGCCCCGAAAATCGGGTCGACAACAAGGGGGATACCCACCCGGTCCGGACCTTGGTTCGCAGCTCCTTATCCGTTTGGTATAGCGGGTCCGACTGGCGATAATGGGACCAGTTTCCCAATCTAAGGGTGTGTGTGTGTGTGTAGAGTTGAATGATGCTTTGTCTTGTATAGTCATTCATGCTTTGTGTTGTATTAATGTCCTCTAGGTTTCAATGATGCCAAGTCTTTGATAGAATGTTAGTCCTAGTTAAGGATGGTTAGGCCTAGTCCTGGAGCCAGTTTTGGCTTGCAAGTTTTGTTGTCATGTAAATTATGGATTTTAAAAGCTACAAGGGTTTTAGTGTAGTGTCCTCGATTTTGGTCTGGAAAAGTGGCACAAATCTCAGAGTCACAGTCATAGGTCTGAGCAGAAAAGTCCCCAAACACACCCATGCCTTGTTGTGGGAGCGAATGGAGCATCCCATATGCACCATTATCCATATAAATGGAGAATCTCAGGGTTTCATGGTCTAAAAACTCAGCGGGACATATGGACTAGCCATGGGGATGACTAGGGAGGCTTATAGGAATCTTGTAGCAAGTATAGAAGGTCTATGTTGTGGGTTTCTGGCGATTCCACTTCCTTAAGGAGACCTAGGAGGTTTAGTCTTGTCATAGTAGCACCTTATCTCATGTTTACCCCAGGTAAGTTAGTGAAAGTGGGTAGCTATGAGGGGAGGCTTCGTTACATGAGTATTCTCCTAAAATAAAAGATACCTTGAGAAGTTTGAAGCAAAAAAATCAAATTCGTGAAGGAAAATAATAACAGGTTGATTGAGAGACAAAAAGGCTTGCCAGAGCTAAAGAAAAGAAAAATGAGGTTAATGCAGTGATCCTTCAGAGACTATCATATTTGTAGAGATAGGGACAACCAAGGATTAGTTATGGGCAGGAGGAGAGGACTAATGGGGCATATGATAGAAGGTCTCGATCAAGATATAGGTTAGATAGAGATGATATAGTTAGAGGTGTAACATGGTTGTATACACCTAATAGGAGAGGTAGTGATTATGGGTTCTATTCTAGTTCTAGTTTAGGGAGATATCATTTTCATCACTGTCATCATCCTTATGGGAGGAGTGAGAAGTAGTACTTTCCAAAGGATTTCAAGAAAGTCAAGCCTCCTACTTTTGATGGAGAGATGAATAAATTAGAAGATGCAAAAGCATGGATGCTTGGGATGAAGAAGTTCTTTGGATTGCATGATTGCGTAAATAATATTAAAGCCAAGATAGCGATCTTCAGTCTCAAAGAAAAATAATATATATGGTGGGAAGATGTGAAGCATTTCAAAGGCATCAAGGTATAATATTTGAGTTGACATGAGTTTAAATGACTCTTCAGGAAGAAGTACTTATTAGAGAGGTATTATGAAGGAAAGGCCAAGGATTTCTATGAGTTGAAGATAGGTTCCATGATAGATGAAGAGTACATGACCAAGCTTCTGGAGTTGTTTAGTTATTTTCCTTACCTCAAGGATGAGAATACAAATTTCCAAATATTCATCAGTGGACTGTCATTAGCCTTCAAGGATCAGATTGAGTATGATAAGCCTCACTCATTGGAGGAAGTCAATTGGAAATTGAAGCATTTTTATAAGCATTTGAAACAAAAGTATGAGCCTAAGCATGATTGGAAGGGGAATGAGAAGGTTAAAGGAAAATTGCCTCAAAAGAGGGGAAGACCTGAGGATGTAGGTGAGAAAGAAAATGTGTCTCCATACAAGAAATTTTATGTAGCTGGGAAGGGACATGGAATTTATTCTAGAGAGAATCAAGATAAAGGTAGTGGCATAGAGTCGTTGCATTGTTGGATTTGTGGCAAGTATCATCACACGAAGGATTGTCCATTGTACCAGGGTGGTAGGCCACAGGTCTATAGTGCTCAGGAGGTGAAGAAATTTGGGGATGTTGGTTTTTGGGTACCAAATTGGGCTATCTTTCTATTACATTTCCATCCCTCTTTTTGTCCTTTTTGCACTTATTCACCTGTGTTTACTATGCTAAATCCGCAAGGTAATTACCCCTTTCCTGTCTATTGAAATATTTTATTAATGAACTAAAATTGTGGGGTTTTGCCTATTCACAACACTAAAACGCATGTTTGACTGCAGCTTCCATAGAATAGGTACCGATCTTTCAACATCCTACAATAGATACGCAATTCACAGCAATGACCAGCCATAAGGAAGCCGTGTAGCTAGAGTCACAGATCCCTAAACCATTCTTGGACCATTTTTTGATCTTGTTCATCCGGTGTCGGTGTCGTTCTGAACTAATGTATATTTTTGGGTACACGGTTACCAAGTTTTGGGGAAAGATGTTGCTCTCCTTCGCTGTGTATAAAAGATAGGTTATTCTTGTAAAAGGGGGACTCCCCATCGATATTTTAATAGCTCTTTCCATATTAATAATATATCACTTCTTTTGTTTCTACACTCTTCTCTATGATTAACGTAGCCCTGATTAGAGAGTTGGGCCCGCTCTTCTGATCAGGCGCTGCATATTTCCAGTTGTGTGTCATTTATCATTTCATGGTTGTTGTTGCAGATTGTTATTTCTTGTAATTTCTTTTCTTGAATACTGTAAGTAGTTTCCATTTTACAGCAATGTTTTGAGTATTAATCATGAACCCTTGGTCAGTAACGGATGGTAACCTTGCCCCTGAATATACTTTGCATGTTGCCTTGAAAAGGATATGCACCCAGATTGATAAATTAATGTAGGAAAAAGGGTGAATAGATTGTTCATACCTGGACCCCAACATTTTGGCACCGTTTCTGGGGAGGCTAACAAGGTGCAAGACACGATCCAGACCAACCAGAGGGTCAATCTCTCATCCTGGGGAGAGAACGTGTTTTCTCACTCTGCTCCAGGTCCTGAGCGTAGGTGTTTCTTTCTGCGTGATTTCCTATTTTCATAGGGACAACCTCTTGTCCTGGGGAGGGAGGAGTATTTTGACGCCCTACTCCAGGCCCTGAGTTAGATTTATTTTTCAAACCCTTTTGTGTTTTAATTTCAGGAAACCCAAGCTTTTACCTTGGGGAGGGAGGAGTCTTTTGACGCCCTACTTTAGATCTGGAAGTATTAGGTCTTCTCGGAGGTGTGTTTTTGTTTCTGTTTCTTGTCCTAGGAGGGAGGAGTCCTTTGGCACCCTACTCTGGGCCTTGAACCCTAGATTCCTATTTTTTTTAGCTGTCTCTGTTTTCGTTAGCTCTTTTGTCTTGGGGAAGGAATGGTATTTTGACACCTTACTTCAAGACTAGAGCGTTGTAAGTTGACACCAAAACCTTCTGTCATATCATTATTTTTATGAACACAAAATCAAATAAGAGGGGCAGAGGAAGAGCCCCAAAGAGGGGAGGACCAGACTTGGGAAGAAAGACTTACATCCAACAAATTATAGCAAAAGCTCAATCAGAAGCAACCTCTCGCGCAACCATGAGATCAGGTGCATGGAGAGTAAAATCTGAGGGACAATCGGTAGATCAACTAGTGTTGTCTACAACATTCTTTGGTGATTCAACACAGTAGCCCCCTCTAGTAGCTGAGGAGACATCCAATAGTATTCCTGACCAGGGGAACCCTATGATGGCAATAGAAGGGCAAAAGGTTGCAAGCAGAACATCGATAGAATCAGACCACTCCACCAAAGGAAAGGAGTTCGTAGCCAAGGGATCAAGTCATCAGGACATAGGGGAAGGAAACATAGGGGAATTCGCATCACTAAGGGACCAGGGAAGTGCTGTCAAAGCAAATCGAACCCGAGTGGTAAGGAACTCTTGGCCATCTTCCGTAGAGCCTGTTGAAATACCTAGCAATTAATGGAAGATATTTATGGCTCCTACAACCTCCACTATCGATTTTCTGATTGGGGATCTGGGAGCTGGCATGCCCATGAAGCCCATTCCATTAGCAACCTTACCAAGCTTTCATGGGCTAATTTCAGAAGACCCCAACACGTTTTTGTTCAAGTTTGACATAGTGTGTCGGGGGTATGACTATATGACAGATGCCCAAAAGTTAAAAATTTTCCTTGCCACACTAAACGGGACAGCTTTGCGATGGTTTATGGGCCTTGGAGGAAGTTCTATTTCCACATGGGATGAGATGCGAACAACTTTTTTAGAAAAATACTAGGATTATTGCAAATCCCGGAACATCAAAGAGGAACTTTTAAGTTCAGACAAAAATAAGACGGGAGCTCAGAAGACTATGTGGAACGATTTAAGTACACACTACAAAGGTCAGGTCACTCCGACTTGCATAAGGATATTTTAAAAATTATCCTCCTCTGGGCTTTTCTTGAGGACTCTTTGGAATTGTTGAACATCATAGGAAAGGGAGATATATCGAAGGAAAGCTTCGAGGTTATCTGTGAACTATGCATTCAATGCTTGAGGGGGCTCACAAGAAACAGACAAAGGATTTTCTCAACAAGGGTATCTAGCGGGGGTGTTACGAAGGCAGAAATTGGAAACCTGCTGGACAACTTGAGAACAGATATCCTGGGCACTCTATCGACATAGATGGATACGCTACAAGTGAAACAGAAGCAACTGGAATTAGACAAGACCATGATTTTATTCTACCCAAAGTGTAGAAAGAAGCATCCAGAGAGGGAGTGTCCATTGAACTCCATAGAGGAATGCACAATCTATGAATTAAATCATGCAACAATCTCATGCCCCTCCTTGCCAGGCCTAAAAGCAGTGTTTTAAGGGATAGGAGAAGTCATGGAGCAGTTTTACCTCATCGGGTCTAAAAAGCCATCGTAGCCTCGACCACCAATGGGAAATCAAGGTATGTACTCGGACTCATCTCAATATTTCAATAATTTCCATATGAATCCTCAGTCCATGCCCTATCCACCCATGTGGCCATAATACTAGTTTCCACCTTGGCAACAATGGAGCCCTCAAGCCGGTTCGAGCTCCCCATGGGCTCCAACATGGTGAGGACCTTCTCCTGAGTAGTTTCCTCATTCAGTGCCACAACAACAACTCCAACTGCCCTCTAATGTGCCTCCTAGTAGTCAACCTATTCATCCCCAGCTTCCCATCCAACCTAACCCAAATCCTAATAATAAGGAAGTTCATCAAACCGACACTCTCAACCTACCTTCGTATAGCATTTCCATCGCAGAATTGTACGAAATGAATTTACAATCAGAGCAGACAGTCGATGCTCAACCTCCACCAACTATCATTGAACAAATTGATAGTGAGGGTAAATAATTAGAATTAATTAACAAGGAACCAAAACAAACTGGTAGAAATCAAGTGCCTCCTGCAAAACAACATCAAGCTGAACCACCCTATCCAAAAAGACTGACTTTGAGTAAATCAAGCCCTTAGGTTGAATTCGACTTATTAGGTGAATTACAGAACTTATTTTTCAAAATTCCCCTATTACAAGCTATGAAGGATGTACCAATATATGCAAAGACTCTTAGGGAATACTGTTCTAGAAGCCTACAAAGAAATCTAAAGACCCCCTTACTATTCACGTCATGGAAAAATTATCAGAATTTATGATGGGAAAGTCAATGCCTATGAAGTATGGAGACCTAGGGAACCCAATCCTGACAGTGCAAATTAATGGTATAGAAATTCTGAATGTGCTGGTAGAACTGGGTGCTGCCATCAACATTATCACCACTGAAACCATACAGAAATTAAGTCTTCATAACTTGAAGCACACACCTATAGTGTTAGAACTGGCAGATCGATCTATAGTAAAACCAGTAGGGAAGTTAGAAGATGTAACAATTTCAATGAATTCATGGAACTATCCCAGAGATTTCCTTATATTACACACGCAATCTTCGGTCGGCGGCCATCCCTTGATTTTAGGTAGGCCATGGTTGGCTATTGCAGATGCTTACATTGGGTGCCATTCAGGGCACATGGTCATTTCAAATGGGCACAACACTAAGAATTTAATGTTATACCCACCTGAAGAACCAAACCCATCCACAAAACCAATAGGTACCAAGAAAATTTTATCTAGGAAGGAACCTGAAACGGAAAATGAGGAATTAAGACCAGTCCTTACTATTGGATAGGCCCTCGAGTTAAAAATGGAATTGGAGGATGATGTAATCACCTCCTTTATGGATGATCCTTGCTCTATTTCAGAACCAAATCAAAAAATCCTAGAATCCATCTTAAGCTATGAAACTCAGGAAACTATTGAAACAACAAAGGGATCTGAGGAGCTACCCATAGTTGCACCCCATGGAAGTATCCCAGTGGAATTAGAACTAGGAAAGACCCTAAACATTAACCTTGACCTGCTAGAATCCCAGAAGAAGCAACTTGTAGATGTCCTTCGGAAACATAAAGAAGCCTTTGCTTGGGATTACTCAGACATGAAGGGGATTCCTGCTAATTTATGTACCCACCATATATATATTAAGGAAGATTGCCATCTTGTGAGACAACCTCAGAGAAGGATGAACCCTACATTGGAAAATGTTGTGAAAGAGCTACTTCAAAAATTACTGGACGTAGATTTTATTTACCCCATTTTAGATAGCCAATGGGTTTCTCCATTAGTAATGGTCCCTAAGAAAAATGGTAACTGGCGGATATGCGTGGATTATAGAGAATTAAATAAGGCAACGTAGAAAGATCATTTTCCTTTACCATTTATTGACCAACTTTTGGACACACTGGTTGGCATAAATTTCTTCTCCTTCCTAGACGGATTTAGTGGGTATAGCCAGATCTAGATAGCTCCTGAAGGTCAGGACAAAACTTCTTTTACATGCCCTTGGGGAACATTCACATATCGGGTCCTTCCTTTTGGCCTGTGTAATGCACCTGCAACGTTCCAAAGGGTAGTTTTGGGGATCCTCTCTGATTTGGTGGAGGATAGTGTTGAAACTTAGATGGATGACTCTACTCCATACAGGGATTTATTTGTATAAGCGTTGAAAAATTTAGAAAAAGTTCTTGAAAGGTGCATACAGGCGCATGTCTCTTTAAGTGCAGTAAAATGCCATATGATGATGGAGGAAGGAATTGCTCTGGGACATTTGCTCTCAATTGAAGGAATCCGGATGGACCCAGCGAAAAGAAAGGTAATTCTACACTTTCTGACACCCAAAACACCCATGCAAGTACACAGCTTTATTGGTTGTGCTAGTTATTACAAGCGGTTTATAAAAATTTTTGCTAAGGTTGCACATCCACTTTTTCAATTCCTGACAAAAATGTAGATTTTGTGTGGATAGATCACTGTGATGTAGTCTTCACGAAAATGAAGAAATTGGTCTGTAGCACTCCGATCCTTAGAGGGCCAGACTGGCATTACCTTTCCATATTCACATAGATGCTTCCTAGACAACGGTTGGTGTAGTATTAGGACAACAAGAGGACAGGGTACCATATGCAGTTTACTATGTTAGTAAGAATTTGGCCCAAGCTGAATTAAATTACACAGTGACTGAAAAAGAGTTCCTTGCTATCATCTATGCCATCAACAAATTTCAGCATTACAGTACTAGGTATCCTACCTTTGTACATATTGATCATGCAACTATCAGGTATTTAATAAATAACCCTGTTAACCCTGGTCGCATTACAAGATGGCTTTTGTTACTACAAGAATTTGACATTACGATAGTAGATAAACCAGGGATGGACAATGTGGTTGTAGATTTCCTATCTAGGATAGAAAATGATGGTAAGAATACACCAATTGAAGATAATTTTCCCGATGAACATCTTTTAGCAGTTTCTGCTAACTCTTCGTGGTATGCAGATGTTGCTAACTATCTTGCTACAGGGAAGGTGCCTCGTCATTTTTCATATAAGGATCAGAGGAAGATTATTCATCATAGTACCTGATATTCATGGATGGCATGGTATCTCTTTCATACAGGGGTTGATCAACAGATTCGGCATTGTGTGGCGGAGGATGATATCTATGAGATATCAAAGGACGCCCATGACAACCCCTATGGATGACATTTTGCAGATAAGAGAACAGGCCACAAAGTGCTACAGATGGGATACTACTTTCCCTCCATCTTTTGTGATGCTCGGGTTTATGTCGTAAATGTGATAGTTGCCAATGGATGGGACAACCTAGGAAAGCAGATGAAATTCCTCTACAGCCCCAGATAGTCCTTGAACCTTTCAAGAAATGGGCCATTGATTTTGTTGGATCTTTTAATCAACCTTCTCATCGGAAAGCTCACATCTTGGTCTGCACTAATTATGTGATTAAATTGGTGGAAGTCAGAGCAGTCGCAAGAGCAATAGAGCAAGTAGTGGCAGACTTTCTTTTTGAAGAAATCTTTGCTCAATATGGTACTCCAAGGGAAATTGTGTCAGATGGAAGGGCATAGTTCACATCTCACATTATAGGGAAGCTGATGCAGAAATACGGGGTTAAACACAGAGTGAAAACCCCTTATCATCCTCAGGTGAATGGATAGGTAGAAAGTACAAACAAAATATTGGAAAATATTTTGACAAAAACAATAGCAAGTCATCGCTAGGACTGGGCATAGAAACTTCCAGAAGCTTTATGGGCATATAGAACAACATGGCGGAACACAACCGGGTTTTCTCCATTTGAGTTAGTCTATGGGAAAACCCCCTTGTTTCCAGTAGAATTCGAGATCAACATGCTCAAGACAACTTTAGAAGTAGGCCTAGACTTATCAGAAGCATAGAAATGCTGATTGGAACAACTTAGTGATTTGGACGAGATTCGATTGGTGGCGGTCCAGAAAACTACTATTGTTCAATAGCAGAGAATGAAATGGCATGATAAATTTATCAAGAGCAAGGTGTTTCATGTAGGGGATTTGGAATTACTTTACAACTCTTGGTTTAAAGATTTCAAAGGCAAGCTTTGCACTCTTGGATGGGACCATATGAAGTGGACGTAGTGTTTAACAATGGAACAATGAGACTAGTTACAATAGATGGGAGTCATACTTCGTTCTTAGTAAATGGACACAGTCTAAAGCTATTCCACCGTCTAGCCTCTAGAGATGCCTTCGTCAAACATCTTTTTGATTCATCTGGTTTAATGGTTGTTGGTATAAAGGACAGCCTCACTTTGCTCTTAAAAAAAAAAAAAAAAACTGTTATTACTTACTTCTTTGTATTTCGCAGGAATAAAAAAGGAATTAGGCAGGAGAATTGTAACACTCGGTGCGGTTACTCCAACGTTGTTGTTACTCCATTGATGTTATTACTCTGCCGGTGATGTTACTTCACTGGTGTTGCTACTTAGTTGCTGTTGTTACTCTGCTGTTATCGTTACTCCACCGTTGTTATTACTATGCCACTATTGTTACTCCGCCGGTGTTGTTACTCCGCTATTGCTGTTACTTCACCGATGTTGTTACTCCGATGGTGTTGTTACTCTGCTGGTGTTGTTACTCCTCCATTGCTATTACTCTGCCAGCATTGTTACTCCATCAGTGATGTTACTTCATCGTTGTTATTACTCCGTCGTTGTTGTTACTCCGCCGTGCTTTTACTCCACTAGAGTTGTTACTCCGTCGTTGTTGCTACTCCACCAGTGTCGTTACTCTGTCATTGCTGTTACTCCATGTTGCTATTACTCTGTCAGTCATTTTGCTATTACTACACCATAAGGTAGGTCCCCAGGTATGTCTCCACTGAATTTTACGAATTTAATTAAAATATTCCAAAAAGACACCAATACGTGCCACAGACGGTCGTAATTATGTTGGGAGGAGGGTCCCGTCATAATAAACGATAGCGTACCAACAAAAATGCATTCATATTGCACAATTCACACCAATCTAAATCTGATGCGAATGGGAATCAAAAGATTACGGTGATTTCGTAATCACGACCACGACGCATTGGCATTCGTGTTCGTATGAAAAAAGTACAACCAGTCACTTCCCCAACACAACACATTGAACCATTAAAAACATCCAACCATACTTCCATAACTTGCCATCATTCTCTGAAATTTCTTCAGATGTACCAATATTATTACCATCCTTTTTTCGAGGTAGCCATGACATTATGACTATTACCAATAGTTTGGGTCCCTGTCATCTTCCCCTACCAGCTAACTGTATTCGTTGTGCTGATTCCACCTCTATAGAAATCGGTGGACAGTCTGCACGGCATGAGCCAGAAGATACAACAAGAGTTTGAAACAGTCATGAAATATGGCAGGTCTTTGAAAATTCAGGATGGGATGTCTACTTTGACAGGTTGAGGGGGTTCAATGAGGAAATCACAGTGGAATTCACACTCAATCTGGAAGAAGAGAATTCTTGAGTCTGTGGGATAGAAGTCCCTATTATAGAGGAAGCCATTTCAGAAGTCAACGAGCTCCCTTAAAGTGGACAGAGATGGTTTTCAAGGAGGACTTCCTTCTTAGAGCTTCCCGAAGTCTTTTCACATGAAGGAGAAAGCATTTCTCATAAGGGTCGAGGATACCACCGAAAATTGTTACTGCGTCCATGGGGAGAGATAGCAAAGTTTGCAATAAAATATATAACTTGTGAGGGGAGATACTCCACTGTGTTTAAATATCATCTCCGGATATTAGCTCACCTTCAATTCCCCCAAGTATAGGCCTTCTCATTAAATATGCCTTATTTCTTACTAAGGAGTCTTCAGCTGATGGCACATTCTGCTCAACGGTCGCAATAGGTGATGGCGGTCATTACCCACCATGATTTGATCCATATAACTATGATGAATGGAATTAGACAATTTTTTATTCCGTGGGAGCTATTTCGAGAGTCCACGGAGGAAGAGATAGCAGCCGTTGTAGAAAGGCCCACTAGTACCATGGCAAAGGTTTTTCCACAAGAACCAGCCTTGACTGTAGAGCCAACAGAGCAAATTGATAGCATGAAGAAAATGTAGGAGGTACCACAACAAGCAAGGACAAGAAAATTGGTTGATATTGTGACTGAAGGTACCCCACAAGGACCTCCTGCCACCGTGGAACCAATGGAAGAAGACAACCCGAATGAAGAAGAGGTCATGGCCACCCTGACCATAGGACCAATGAAGGAGGACGAACTAGGACGAGAAGAGCTCAGAGCTGGTAGAACCATGGAATCTAGGGAGGAAGTTATGGGAGAACTAGGACATGAGGCTAGCACTACTCCACAAGAACCAGCGTCAACCTTTAGACCAAACACTGAAGATCCCTGCCAATTTTATTTTTTCTCTTCTATCCTAAGAGGAGCAAGGGTATCTCATTCCCCTCAACACACAAAAGAAGATATTGTCATTCCTTTTGCTTTGACATTATCACAAAGACCACAATCGAGTGGGATAGATGCTGCCCAGGTGACAAGAACTTTGGAGCCTAAAAGGGAAGAAGATGCAGATATCCCTGAGCCAGGTGAACCTGGAGGGGGTCCAGTAGACATATTAACATGTGATCATCTCACAAGGGCACCACCAGCCATGGTGATCCCACAACAAAAGGAAGCAGCTATTGGCAAAGAGGAGGGACCAAGCAAAGCGGTCCCGATGAATGAGCCAGTGGTAAGGCGAGACGAGAAGGCTGTAAAATAATAAATAATCGAGGAAGAATGGGAAATGGAAGGAAATCCAACAGTTGGCATAGCAGAAGCTGTCCCAAGGGATTTACCTCTAGCTGAACCAATTGTAGAAACTGAAGAAGTTTTGGTTAGGCAAGAATGGGTGGGGTTGTGTGAACAATGAAGACTACTTGTCAAACAAAAATACCAGATGCAATTTAGAGAAACAATGCGGCTTAAGACAAAGGTTAGGAAGTTGAGGAAGCAAGGACACAAATTGCATAAGTGGGTGAAGAAATACAAGTGGCAGGCCAAAAATTCCCAAGCCAACAGTAGTGGAATTAGGGATTCAGGTGGACCAGATAGCCGCAACTTCTACTGCCACTCAAAGAAACCCGATTGAGCAACTGTTTGAAGACCATGAATATGCCCTAACAGCGGAAGCGCTGACTTGAAAATCCACTGCAACTTGGTATCAAAGCGAGGTCAAAAGAACTCAAGAACAACCCTCCACAACCATTTTTGAATATGTGGAGCATATAGATGTCATGAGGTTGAGGCATGCAAAGCAGCAGCTCAAGATGGAGCAGTTGGAAAGGGAAGTGGCAGCGTTTAAAGCTGATAAGGAGAAGATGTTTAACTTAGCACAAGAGGTGATGGCATGCCATTCCCCTGCTTCTTGCTATTCTTTATTCTTACATGAACGTTTTCCTTTATTCTGCATAGAGAGCATCAATAATGAGATCAGTTATGAGATAGAGGTTGGCATACAATTCCTTTGCATATTTAGGAGCCATGACTTGCCAACTCAGCGTTTGATGTGTGAGTTTTACATGCATGGGTATCTATTCCACATGGACATAGGATTCAACCCAGTCCCATATGTGGGAGTCATCCATTTAAGGGCTCTCACCTCTTACACTTTTAATAAGATCAGTTGGCAGAAGGCTTTTAATACGTTTGAGTCCAATCAGGTTACAAAGCCATTTATGGTAAGAGGAGAACATGAAAGGTCAATAACCATGTTCAATAAACACAACATCTTTTTGACTTTTTGGGAATTGAAGGAAATAAGGAAAGAATGCTAAGGAAACATAAATGGTGCCTTGATCTTTGTGTCAAACAATTAGTCACATTTCAAGATGAAGCCCTTGATTGCTATTAGAAAAGGTGGATGATGACACCTACAACTGTCTGGAATAGGGAACTGTTTGAAGCATCAAATTTTGCATAAGTGCTCACCAGAGTGCCCAAGTATGTGGTGTGCATCTCAACATGCAGGGTTCAGTGGATGGGGATCCAGTTCCAGCTCCCCACCATCTGGTTGCTAGTGGAAAATTACACCCCAACATATATTGTTCCGGGTGATTGGTGGAAGGAAATCCTCCTCTTAAAAGGTTTTAAGGTTCTAGGGACAGAGATGGTTGAAGAGTATGATCTCGCTCAGCTCCAAGAAGCTGACAGTTTACACAACCCAGACCTACAGAGGTGGCGAACTGCATGAGGACATGCAGAAGGCTAGTTGGGGGGAGATGTTGGGCACCAAATCGGGCTATCTTTCTGTTGCATTTCCATCCCTCTTTTTGTCCTTTTTGCACTTATTCACCTATGTTTATTATGCTAAATTGGCAAGGTAATTACCCCTTTCCTGTCTATTGAAATATTTTATTAAAGAAGTAAAGTTGTGGGATTTTGCCTATTCACACCACTAAAATGCATGTTTGACTGCAACTTCTAGAGAATAGGTACCAATCTTTCAGCATCCCATAGTAGATCCCCAATTCACAACAACGACCAACCATAAGGAAGTTGTGTAGCTGGAGTGGAAGATCCCTGAACCATTCTTGGACCATTTTCTGATCTTGTTCATCCACTGCCAGTGCTGTTTTTAACTAATGTATATTTCTAGGTACATGGTTACCAGGTTTTTGGGAAAGATGTTGTTCTCCTTCGCTGTGTATAAAAGAGAAGTTATTCTTGTAAAAGGGGGACTCCCCATCGATATTTTAATATCCCTTTCCAGATTAATAATATATCACTTCTTTTGTTGCTCCACTCTTCGTTGTGATTAACGTAGCCCTAATCAGAGAGTTGGGCCCACTCTTCTGATCAGGCACTGCGTATTTCCTGTTGTGTGTCATTTATCATTTCATGGTTGTTGTTGCAGATTGTTATTTCTCGTAATTTATTTTCTTGAGTACTGTAAGTAGTTTCCGTTTTACAACAATGTTTTGAGTATTAATAATGAACCCTTGGTTGGTAACGGATGGTAACCTTGCCCCTACATATACTTTGCATGTTTCCTTGAAAAGGATATGCACCCAGATTGATAAATTAATGTAGGAAAAAGGGTGAATAGATTGTTCATACTTGGACCCCAACATTGTTCAAAGCATTCTTAATATCCATGCAACACTTTATAATAAGTATTATAACAATCAAGCATCCATTATTTAAATGGAAGGTGAGCTCCATGATTAAGTTGTTTCCATTTTGATTGATCCTGAATCTAATTATAGTTATGTTATTCCTAACCTGGTGGATAAGTGTTGTTATAGACATTTTTTGGCACTTCAACCCCAATCACAAATGTCCATAAACTAAGGGCTCCTAAGTCCCTAAAAGTGTTGCGTCATTGCCTAAAGGAACAAGGTCAACTGATTACATCATCTCCCAGAAGTTCTCCACTGAAAACTGCTCATAAATGGTCAAAACTGGACCATACTGAAAGCTCGATGCAGAGGGTGCAATGCATATCACCTTCCCAGTGTACAAGGTGCGATGCATACTAATTTTCTCCTTTGTAGGGTGCGATCGTCGGGAATGGACAAATGGCAGGAACAAAAATGCAAGGTGGAAGATCATGGAATCTTCCAGAAGCTTCCCCTCTCACACTTGCCTCTCTATTTCGACCAGGGATGAGTAAGAGATCATCATTCTCCAAGTGGAAGCAGGAACTATCTGATAGAGGACACTAATCAAGATCCCAGAAGATGACTCACCTCTCTGTAATCATCTATATATGGATCCCTCATCACAGAGATCCAGAGGCTGGAATTTTGTATCTTATAGAGAAGTGTTGCAGGTTTTCTGGTGTACATTCATAGTGTTGGGTGATCTAAGCTTTGATTGAGTTGAAGAAGGGCTTCCTAGCTGGAGGATGATGCTGGGTCAAAGCACATGGTTGTAATCCTCTTGCTACTTGTTTAGTCAATTTAACGTCTTAAATTTATCTACATAAATTATCAATCCGGGTATCGTAAACTGATGAAGTGTGGTGCACTATATGTGCTTAGTTAACCTTTCTCTTACTTCGTTGTTTTATAGTTTATGTTGTTTTTGGGGTTTTGTTCTTGTTGGTTTTCTAAAGTGTTTAATGCAAATGGAAATCCTATTCTAAGGTCTTAAGAATACTTTTAAAGGACAAGTATGGATAAAGATTTCAAGACAGGGCCTATGTCCCTAATGGTAACTTCCAAAACTTAGCACTTCAAAAGAACTTAAAAATGTGTTATTGATGGAGTTAGTATTTAAACAAAAGTGTAAATATACAACTAGTTCAATCAAAATAAAATGCAATAACCAAACAATGAGCTAATGACTATGAGACCCAGTATCCTTGCTGCTTCAGAAAAAGGACAATATGATTCTATCATGTCATTAGTTCAATCAAAATAAAATGCAATAACCAAACAATGAGCTAGTGACTATGAGACTCAGTATCCTTGCTGCTTCAGCAAAAGGACAAGATGATTCTATCATGTCATTAGTCATTAAAAGGCTATGTGCATCACTAATCTACAATCAACTTGAAAGCAATTTATGCACAGCTAATATACATAAGCATAACAAAATTAAATGCAGAATTAAATGACAACTATACAAGGCAGGGGCTCCTCTGCCACCTATGAAATCAAAGCAAAATTGAACACACTTTCATGAATTAAAATTGCATGAATGAAAAATCTAATCTATCAAACTTGAAAGTAATCAAAGCAATATTTACAAAATGAAATCTATTCTACCTTACATTCTACAAATCAATATTTACAAAATGAAATCTACTCTACCTTACATTCTACAAAGCAATATTTACAAAATGAAATCTACTCTACCTTACATTCTAATGTGCTCCATGACATCTACTTCACATCTCCTTCCATGTTGAGAACATCAAAGCTTTATTCAAATTATTCAAAAGTACAAAGTACAACAAATTTTTCCAAAGCTTTCAAAAGCCATCAAGGAAGAACTACCATCTTAAGAACTAGGGACTAAAAGACTTAAAAGACTAAGAAATGAAGGAGAGAGATCTCCTATTTATACAAAAAGATGAGAGCCATCTCATTAATGATAATCCATCCATGAATTTCTCCCTCTACCTCTAGAGTCCTAATCAAAATAGGAACTGATAAGACACATGTCTTTTTAGAGTTACAATACAATTAGGAGATGTGACACATATCCTCATGATCCCATGATTCTTTCCACTCAAATTCGAATTTGGCTTTAGAGTGCCACATAAGGGTCTTCTAGAAGCCTCCTTTCAACCTACACATGTCAACAATCTCAACCCATTGGTTAGGTATAAGCTTATGCACATTATTTCCTAATTTTTAACCACAAATTCACTTAAAATGCTTAGAATTAATAAATATTGGAAAAACATAAATGTGGCCCAATGATAATGAAAGTGGGATGAATGTGACATAGTAGTTAAATGGAGGTGATATAATGGACATAATAGTGAAAGTGTAATGGAAATGAATGACATTCTCAAGACCCAAAATACCCCCCAATTGAAGTTATTGCATGTCCTCATGCAATATATGTTACATTAATTCTTTTGATCCTTGAGATTTAACTTAACTTTGCATGATATCATTTGATAAATTCATATTTCTGCAAAGTGTTTTACTTGAATTGCAACATGGTTGGTTCTTGTGTTACAACCATTTTTTTTTTGTTGCCTTCTATTTTGGTCTTTGAACTTTGCATAATGATATTTGATTATTGTTGCAAAGTATATCTTTATTGGATTGCATGATGGTTGGTTCTTGTGTGACAACCATGATTTTGTTTGTATCCAATTTATCCTTTAAGCACTTTTTTTTAAAGGCCATTGTATGCTCATAATAGCAATGTAATAATTAATATATATTGGAAGTATGTGGGCTCCTGAATATGATATGGACATGGAAAGATATGAATATGAATGTATTCCCCCCCCAACTGATGGTATTGGCAATTTTATGAAATGAGGAAGAGAAGTTTTTCCAACAATTATCATTCTAGATTTTTATGGAATTCTATGGTCAAAAGTTAGAAAATGATGTACCTTAACTTACCCTTTGGAATGGATGAGTTGTATGTGTGGTGGCTGAAAAATTTATGATCATATTCTTCTTCAAGTGGTTGAACAAGAGGAGTCATGGATAGAGAGATAAGATGACTTTTTATTGCTTCTACTAAAACTTGTTGAATCTGCTCCAAAATGCTGAAAATAATAGTCTCCATGTCTTCAAAACTCGTTGGCACAATTCCTACTATGTGAAAAGATGTTCTAATGTCGAACATAGTAGGAAATTGTTGGCTTAGTGGCCATTAATGGATGCCACTAGTCAACACGAGAACTCTCACCATTGATGACAATGAGAGTCAAGATGCCCAAACACATCTTGCTAGGTACGAATGAATTTGTCGATGTCGAGTCACCTAGAAGATCCGATGAACAAGGGAAATTAATGTATTCCCATTGTTTATCAGCATGAGGACTTGCCATTAAGGCATGCAAGCCTCAAGGTGTTTTTACAAAGAACTTTAGACTCAAAGGACTATGGACTCAATAATTTGCATTGTAGCAGGGCTTATTTGTAGAATGAAAATGACAGGAAATGGAAGATGAAAATGAAAGATGGCAATGGAGAATAGAAATGGCAATGGGAAATAAGCATATGAATGAGCCTCTTTCTTTTATGTGTGGGTTATGAATGGACAAAAAGAAATGGAAAGTGGATGTGAATGTAAATGGAAAAGTATGAAGTGAAATGAGGTGAATGGTTTATTATGAGGTATGGATGGATGGATGTGATGGATGGATGGATGTGATGGAGACAATAATATCTGAAAGTTTTTCAAGTGTTTGGATCTGATTTTGCATCAGCATATTTCCTCTTTGTTGTTGATCCTCCTCTTATGAAACAAATTGGTCTCTTAGAGAGACACCCTTTTCTTGTAGTCATTTGTCCTTCCTCCTGAAACCTGCAAAAAAAACTAATACTTCTTCTGCAATGGAATGTAATATTATCAAAGGAGAGAGGTGATCAATCTCTCTAGTTATTATATTTACACACAAAACTAAGAATTTGTATTAATGAAACAAGTTCTCAAAGGAAAAATCAAAAGAATTTATACCTGCTCTGAAATTGGTGCCCCTCAAGTTGAATGTTGCTCCTTTTCAGCAATTTATTTCATTATTTTCCATTTCAAACTCTAATGATAGATTTTTCATTGTATAGATCTTGTTGAGTCTTTCCAACGGTACTTGAATCATCAAAATCTGATTTTGGATGAGAAAGTTAGGCTGATTTGAACAATGAGGTTTTTCTGGCTGCGGAATTAAACTTCAGCTGCGGAATGTGCACGGTTCTGTAGCTAAAAATCTTGGATACAAAGTTAGCCATTCATCTTTCATCATCAGTCCAAAATTAATCAATACCTTCAGAAAAGTAAGAAAATAAATTATTCATTTCATTGATTCAAAATTATTATTGTTTCTTGACATGCAGCCACTTAGTGTGGCGACTTAGTGATAACACACAATTTGACTTCCCTTTGACCGTGGTCTTTTTCATCAAATTTGATCGAATGAATAGGACACCATCCATGTACCAACATTGCCCCAGCTACCCATGTGGCTTGTTTTGCTTGATGACACCTGAACCCTAGAGTTTAACAAAACAGCTGCGGAATCCGGGGTTGGTTGCGGAAACCTGGGATGAGCTGCGGAAACCCTGTGTGAGCAGCTGCAGAAAGTGGCTTGCAGCTAATGAAAACAGGGTGTGGAAAGTACTGTGAAATGGAGTGGTTGTGTGCGTGGAAGAGGAAAAAAAGATGTGGAGGATGTATATCTGGGTGAGTCTGTCGGGCCTATGAGAGGGTCTCCACGCTGCCCATTACCTTAATCATCAATTGAAAACATAGTGATGATGTGAAGAGCCGTCTTAAATCAACCAACAACATAGCCTTCTTGACTGTCATCGGGATCAGGTTCAGCAATCAGAATTTAAATTAAAAGCCTATTAATTTGCTTCCCCTGTATGAACCCAAAGATCATCAATAGTAACAATCCATTCAAGCAGTTCTGCTGGTGATGTCTCTGCTGAACAAAATAGCTTCGCCTTGTCTAGTTGACATACGTGGGATTACTTCCCACATAAATCGCTTTGTAATACGGTCCATACCTGTTGAACGTTCATCTAAAATGATTAGAGGAGGATCTCCAATCATTGCTATGGCTACTGATAACTTGCGTTTATTGCCACTATTTAGAGAACGGGAAGGTTTGTTTGTTTGTGGCCATAAATCAAATTCTGTGAACTTTCCTTCCAGAACTTGATCTAAAATTCCCTTGATCTGTGCATAGAACTCGATATGTTCTCAAACAGTAAGCAACTCTAGAAGGGCATCAAACTAAGGACAATTCACCTCAGCAAAAGGAGCACGGACCGAAAGCTTTTCAATGATCTGGCGATTAACACTACAATCAAGCCTAAGTTCTGATGCAGCCACAACGAATTCCTTGCCATACTTGACAACAAACATACTTTGAACTACATTTAGCTCTGGCAAGTCGGAACACTGTGGAGCAGCAAAAGATAAACTGGCAATAGACTCCCGCAAATCCAGAGGCCATTCTTTCTGCGATTCAATTACCTAAACCCATTAACCCTCCAACAAATCAATAAACACAACTGTCGTATGTAATTGGTTCACGACTTTGCTAAGCACAGTGACGCGTTGCATGGGACTATAAGTCATTAAAGACATGCAATTAAGCTTGAATACCAGCAAATAGTTGAGTCCTAATTTGATTTATCTTCTTCAGGCACGCTGCATTAAATTACTGCTGTTCATTTAATTAAAACTCTGTTTTTTTCTCACGCGGCACTCAAAAATACACTCCGAAGAACCGCAGATGTCTCCCAGACCGCTACAAATTTCCTCAAACGGTTTCTGGGTTATCTAACTGACCCACCTGGAAAAAAAACCCATGTTTTATTTTCTTCAAATTCGCTACCATTGGGGAAAATCGAGCGTGTAAAGTTTGACGTTTTTCTGCTGTTTACGTTTTTTCTCTAAGTTAATTTTTTTCTCTGTTCTGCACTTTATGAATTTGTTGCATTTGGCTGTAAAAATTTTTGAATCAGAGGTAGGACGATTTTCCAGCGGTAGTATGCACCATGTTAAAACACATAATTTTGTTTTAGCCTCAGGTATTCAAATGAAATCCGTGAAGTGAAATGCTCTGTAAAATAGATTTCAAAGAAAGATTGTTTTCAGGTACAGTCAACAGCAAATATGGGGAATGAGCGAATCAAGAATCCAAAGAAGTTTGTGAAGCTTACAATGGAGATCATGAGCTCAGTGTTTTCTCTAAGTATTGGTGACTGCAGCATGCCTTAAGCTTTTATTTTCAATCTATTTGCACAGTTTATGTAGGCCTCCATAGGTCTCAGATTTTGCTATGATTGAGAAATTTCTTATGTTGACTTTCCAAGAACATTCCAAAACCAAAGGCTTCCTATATAAATAAGATGCACAGTTCAAATGAATGCAAATCAATTGCTTACAAAGGGATGAGAATGCACTGAAACGAAATCATGAAGAGGCCAAAACATCAAATCAATATGCAGATTTTTCTTGTTGAAGCCACAGTGAAAAGCTAAGATTCAAAATAGCCTTAGATTGTTTTTCTCTTTTTTTTTCTTCTCTGAAATTGTAAAATTTTATAAAAAGGATTAATGATTTTCAATTTGAGGCAGCAAATACTTCAAGAAAACATGCTAAAAACAGGACTTTGACTGAGGTCTTAGGCTGGTTTTTCATCGATCTGAGCTAGGTGACTAGGATAGGATCCATGTCGAGACAATTCTGAAGATGCCCATGTGGTCGGTTTTTTCATTGGACACTTGTAACCTGCTAAACCTTGAAACAGCTGCAGAATCCTGTGCTAGCTGCGGAATCAGGTGCTAGCTGCGGAATCAGGGCAGTTTCTGCAGCTGAGTTGCAAAACCTTATTAAAGTAGGATACAGTGTTTTGAAGACTACTACAAAGCATAACCAAACAATTTTGGTCAATTTGAACCTATCAAGGCAGTTGAGTTTCATTTTTTTATCATTTTATTTTTTTTTTATTTTTATTGAATCAACTGAAATGTTGAAGTTTATTTTGTCTCCTTTTTTCTCTCTTTTTTTTTCTTTTCTTTTTTACATAATAATTCTTTTTCTGATCCTCCAGATCACACAAAGTGCAAGAGGAGAGCATACTCAAGAATTATTAACTTTTTTTTCCAGATGTAAGAAATAAGGTTTCCTAATTACACTTCCCCGGCAACGGCGCCAAAATGTCTAGTCAATTTAACATCTTAAATTGCTCTACATAAATTATCAATCCGGGTATCGTAAACTGATGAAGTGTGGTGCACTATATGTACTTAGTTAACCTTTCTCTTACTTCGTTGTTTTATAGTTTATGTTGTTTTTGGGGTTTTGTTCTTGTTGGTTTTCTAAAGTTTCAATCAAAATAAAATGCAATAACCAAACAATGAGTTAATGACTATGAGACCCAGTATCCTTGCTGCTTCAGTAAAAGGACAAGATGATTCTATCATGTCATTAATCATTAAAAGGCTATGTGCATCACTAATCTACAATCAACTTGAAAGCAATTTATGTACAGCTAATATACATAAGCATAACAAAATTAAATGCAAAATTAAATGACAACTATACAAGGCAGGGGCCCCCTCTGCCACCTA
>APFE030092337.1:87755-101218 GCA_000404065.3 Pinus taeda
GGAAGAACTTATCCACTAAAGATTCCACATGGGAGGATGAGAATTTTATACAGAAGCATCCATAACTACTCAAGCGTTAAGGAAAACACTTTTTTAAAGGAGAGGGGCATGTTAGGTCCCTATAATACTAGTGATGCCCCCATTACTATTGTAGTTTTATCCCTTATTAATATTGTTGTGCCCCTATTGTCCCCATATTGTTATTACTATGCCCCACAGAATCCCTCTATTGTTATTTTTGTGCCTTTATATTATTATTGTTAGGTCGGCTTGGTTATATTGTGACCCCTTAGACTCCTTATATAGAAAGGAGGTTTTTTCATTTGAATCAACCAAGAATTGTTCATTTGTGTAATGTAAAGGAGGTTGCCCCCTCGAAGAGGCTAAATTCTAAGGCATTCAACTATATTTTCTATCTTTTTGTGAGCTGGTTTCATGACACAAAGCCTGGATAGTGGCAGGATCATTAGCTGCAATTAAATCTTGTTCTTCATGTTCTCTTTCTCTCCATATTAAATCCATTTTGTTCCAATAGACACCTAAAGAATCACAAGAAGGATCATTAAGACAAACTTCATGCAAAAAAACTACAGAAATTTTCAGTAAAATAAGTAAAAAAAGTTTGGGAATTGTGCTCAGGGCACCCTCCTAAGGGAAGAAATTGCATTGAAGCACCCTCCTCAATGTATTTTCTTCCTGTTTAGTGTTTCTTTCAGCTTGTTGGGGGTGCGTTGGACCTAAGGTGAGAAATTAGAGTCATATGGCTCTCAAAAATTGAAAAAACTTGCATGAAATGAAAAAATGGATGCATGAAAAGAAAGAGGAAGGTTATAGTTCATACCTAGAAGTGACAATGATCAAAATGATCCACTGGATTGGTTGCAATCAACTGCAGAAGATTGGGGGAGAAAACACTCAGAACTCACTCTCTAAGAGGTAAAATATGAAATGGTAAAAATGAATTACCTTTTTCCTATTTTATGGTCATTTTCATCATTATTTTATTAATATTTTAACATTTTGACATAAAATGTGATTCAATTTTATCATGAAACATGTACTTTTAATCTTTTGGTAGTGTTTTGAGTAGGTTGACAATTGTTTAACGAATTTGATGATGCCTAAATTTGAACAAAGAGCATAATTTTACCATTTTTCAGGCTCTGTAAACCTACGAAAAAGGAAACCCCTAGATTACTATTTCAACTCTTTTCAGACTCCAAAAATATCAAAATATTTTTGAGCTAGACTATCTATGAAAAAGGAATACCTTAGTCGAGCATGGCTAATAGGTTCTTCTAAGTATTTTTTTTTTTCCTTTTCGGACTCAAGAGACTATTTACGAAAATGAACCTCTGTATTTTTCTTTTTTGTCTCTTTTTTAAACTCTCTAAACATGAAAAAGAAGTTGAGTTATACCATCATTGGACTTGTAAAGGAATCAAACAGTGATGGACTCATCAAACATGATGGGCAAAACCACTCCTTCTCAAGGTTCATTAAAAATACTTGAAGGGGTTCATCCAAAGGATGAAATTACAGATCAACCATATGTTATCCTCCTCAAGCATATTAAAAAATAAAGAGATACTAACCAGAAATGGTTGGGGAAATTGGGAAAACTGGGTACTCCACCTATTAATGGCAACAAGTTTCTCTTGAAGACGACACTCTTCCACTTCATCTCTGTGGTTGTTGGGTTGGGAAATCTACTTGTCTTTTGGTTCATAACACCATTTCAAATCTTCTGCTTTCTATTTTGGGTCAATGCTTCCAACTCCATTCAGTGTCGCCGATATGTTAAAGAGAAGTCAATCAATTGATATCAGCTATGATACTCTTAAGCCTACATTCCATGTATGGTGTTCCTGAACCAGTTCCACATCAATACCATTCTATCTCAAATCATGACACCCATTTTCTGTCGTTTATGGGGGATACATCAAGGCCCTCCTACGATGGGTCACTTCTTGTTGACATCACCTCATTATCCAAGAAGTTGACTTAGAAACTCTTCATTCAGTGCCTTGAGACTTGCATACATCAATGGAAATTTTCCCCACTCTTAGCGACAAGTTTACATCATTGGCCTTTGTCTGACATATTCTGTGTGGTGTTCAAATTCAACTCATTCATTCACACCATACGGATTGTACTAATCCCTTTAGAGTCATTAACATCATCAATTGTTTCTCCTGCATTTGTTAACGAATTACATCATTAGCTAGTAATCAGATGGTGTATGCCATGTTGAACTTCAGCTCCTTTATTCACATGGTTGGACTCATACATTGGAAGATCGAGTGAACAAGATAGAAGACCCCAGATCTAGTTCCATCCATCCAGGCTGTGTTTTCAAGATTAATGCAAGATTACAAAGTATGATTACTATGATCATAAAGACATCCAATAATGGATCCACAATTTGTCATCAATGGACATGATTTTTTATCATTGTACATGTAATGTTAGCTTATGTGTTGAGCATGAGTATGCCTCCCTCAATAAAGATGTCATGCTGAAATGTATTGTAACAAATGATGATCTCGACTAGTTGTTCTTGATCCGAACTTGTCACAAGGTAAAGCACTTCAGTCATCAACCTTTGTTTCTGACTTTGTTCTTTAGGGAGCAAATTGTTATAGGTTATTTTTTCGCATATGGAAAATAGGCCTACGAACCAGGTTAATCAAAATCCATGGACACCTTGTCATCATCACTACACAAATCCCTAAGCATGACTCTCCCAAAGCCCTAGGTTTTTGGGTCTGACTACCTCAAATTAATGCTTTTATGGCCCATCACACCCTAGCCCATTGATGACATGCGTTCAACAATAAATTTCTCCATTCTGCACCAACGTTGATCGGCAATATGTTGTCCCTTGTTGGGGGTGCGTGGATTCTAGAAATTCCGAAAAATTAAAAAGAATCATGAAGCTTCCTATTATAGAAGCTTTTAGGAGTTGTTTCAACCATTTACCTTGGACAATAACTTCAAATCTTATCTAATCCTACCTTGGATATTTCACCTGTTATCCCTTGAGCTCATCCCCATCTCAAGTGGATCTGAAGCCTAGATTGGTAAATGGATAAGAATTCCTAAACTATCACAATCTCCTATAAATTTACAACTCTCTACAACATCAAGATTGGATTTTGGAGACTAATCATACCCTCATGTTGCTGCCTAAGAGAATTATCATCTTTATGCAATAGGGTGACATTGAGGCATGATTTGTGACAAGGAGGGACAAGTTAGCTTGGGTAGGTCTTCACAAGATCAACTACTATTCTTTGTTGTAAACTCTCTTCTATTCATATTAATACAAAGAGTATACCATTTTCCTATATGTGTTTTGTTATTTTTACATTCGTGTATTTCAATTATTTCTTGATCCATTAAATAGATTAATTGAATAATGCTAAATACTTTTCGTAGATCTTTGGCTTGTTATCATTGTATGTGCGGGTTTTAATTATAAAAATCAGAGCTATGATTGGAGCTTACGGGCTTAGAGGAGGGAATAACTTGCAATGGATTCCAAGTAAGCCTCTTTCCATTCTTCAATTTCTTTAAGGGAAACTTTATATTCTTTGTTTTCTATTGTTCTAGACCAGTCCACTAGGTCTAGGGAAGATACTTATGCCTGAAGTTGTAAATTTCATATAACAAGTATCATAGGTAAAGTTCAGTAATGATGCACCTCATCTTGGGAATGTAACACCCCCAAGATGACCTCTATCTATGTTTTCACATATTATGATTAGGATGGTGAACTACGATTTGTTGGGCGATATCTATATATATATATATATATATATATATATATATATATATATTATATATAATATATAATATATTATATAATTATATATATATATATGTGGGTCTATGTGCTTATGTATATGGTCTTTTGAGGCTAGAGTACCTTTTTGATTTTAGTTCGGTGAGATTATGTGCTAAAAAGGCTAGCAATCCTAGGTGTGTACTATTTAATCATATTCATATTAATAAAAACACATAGTTGTTGTATATCAAACTAGAAAAAAGAGAAAAGGGACTAGGGCTCCATGAGAGGGAAAGGGCACTAAGGACTAAGTGATGGGGTCATAATCCAACGGACTGAGCCAAAAATTAAATTTAATCCTAAAGTCATTATGGAATTCTTTTTTATCCTAAGTTCCCAATGAGGTGGAAACAAATCTCAAAGTGTTGGGGAGAGGGCTTCTTAAGGTGTCACTTGTCAAAAAGGGAACATTCATATATAAAGTGACGATTTAGTACAATTCTAAAAGGATGCTTCTCATTCAATTTTACCACTGTGACTACTATACTTGCTTGGAGAGGGGTGGTGATAGTGTGTAATTGTTTGGATGTATGGATCTTAGGTGGATTTGAGTGTGTGGATCGACTTTCCTAGTGTAGGGCATCATCAATGCCTTCTTGAGGGAAGTTGGAAAACCTAGAGCCACAAGTCTTTGAGACTTCCTAGTTGGCTTGTGTTGGAGCACTAGAAGGGTAGTTGCATAACTTGAGGGGCTTTGGGTGCAATACCTTGAGTTGAGTGGGATGATTACGTATGAGAGGTTGTAGGTTAGAATTTGTTAGGGTTTGGTATCATGGCCTAACCTTGTTTTGCGCTCACTACATGACAATTTTGGATTGAGTTCTAGGTGAACCTTTGCCTTCGTGGAGTAATATACCCATTTCACTTTCCAATGAGGAATCTTTTGAGGTATTTTTTTTTATCTAATTCCTTTTTTGGGGAAGACTTTAAGAAATTTCACCATTGACTAATTTTTCAATCTTAGTTTTCTAAAAATGGTTCACTCAATTCAATTCTTTACAAAACTTATTCACCCAAATCCTATAAGATAACATTATTTTTTAAAGAACCTCCACAATTTTTTATAAACTATATAAAATGTTAAGAATTTAAATATTTTTTACGAAAAACCACGACCATTTTATATATTCAAATTTTTAAAAAATAGTAAAATTTTCTTAATTTTTTTAGAGATTTTTAAATTATTATTAAATTTTTCTCACTCCATAATTTAAAAATATTATATTTAACAAAATCACTCAATATTAAACAAAATCATGAAATTTTAATTATCTTATCTATTCATAATGCATGACTTTATAAATATAAATATCTATATATCTTCTTTTGTATAAATAGATAAATATCATAACTACTTTTCTACATAATTTTCTTAATTTTTTTAATAACTTTTGACTAATTCTAATTATAAAATATCTATTAATATTAAAATAATAAAAAATATCTCTTAATATTTAAGAGATGTAATAATACCATTTACTATTTGTTTTAATAATTTCCCTATATTTTTTTAAATAATCTTCCAAGTGCAACTCATAAAGAAACACTAAAGCATTATAAAAAAGGACGCTTGTCGTGTGAAATATCAATTGCAACAGAAAAGTTGGTCGTATGAAATATCAATTAACTGGTTTGAATTACATTAAAATTATTATTTATTTAATTTTGTGGAAAATGATTAGGAATAGAAGCCATCTAAAAAGTAGGAATAGGGAAAAAAAAATCTGATTTAAATCAGATGAGAGGTTGATGATGGGACTTGCCCAGAGTCTGAGATGCTTTCTAGCGTGAACAGTTACTCGTCATGGTGGAAATTTACTCAGTTAAAAACACAGAGATGAAATCTTTGGAATATTGTATGCACATATAGGAAATATGGTTTCCTTTTTTAATTATAACAACACTACATTTACCAGTATCTGGCTTTTTTCACGTGTTAAAATTTGAAGAAAGTGGAAAATTTGTATTTTTTTTAATTTACAGTAATTATGCTATTTCAAATATTTTTTTATATTTTAATTTTAAACACAAATAAAATTACTAGCAAATTAATTCCAAACATCAAATTACAAAATTTACATGTCTTCTCGCCATCCATAATTATACCGTATCAATTCATTTTATATTCCCAAACCTGAAGAGATTGGGCCGTCATTTCTTCCTTTTATAAAGTCTCCTGCATTAATCTTTTCATTAGCATAATTTCTGACATTTTTATAAATGTGACCGGATCTCTTTTATATGTATATCTAAAAGTTAAATTAGAATATAATTTTTTTTATATATATATATTTTTCAATTTATTAAGAATTAGTAACAACCACTTACCTAAAGGGAAGTATTGTTATATGTCGACATTTTATTATTAAAAATGAATAACAAGGATTTTTTAGATATTAGTTATTATCAAATATAAAAATTTTGTTAATAATAATATTATAAATTTGTTACATAAATCAATTATAAATTAGTTTTAGTCATATATTAAAGATTGATATATACCAAAATATCAAAGGCATATTTTATATTTTAATTTTTTTCGGTTTGATTCATTAGGTTTTTTTAACTTTGAATCTTGGTTTACACAATATTTTATATTTTTCGAATGGACTATTATTGGTCCAAAATAAAAATAAATTCTAAATTAACTAAATGATAATTTTCTTTTATTATTCTTATTTATAGAAAATAATATATGAGTAAACATTAACAAAAATTTTACCTATGTCGATTCATCCTAGATTCATAAATGGGCTAACTTTTCATGTGTTTTCCGAAAAAAGATTTTTCAAATTATTTTTTTAACTGCTTCACCCACATTTTATAGGATAAACATATTTGATTACCTTTAAATTCGCCAAAATTTTATAGAGACTATATAAAATCATTAGAAATTTTAACATTTTATCAAAAATATTACCAAACACATTACTATTACTATATTAGGGACTAGTAAGAATCACCAAGGTTTCTACAATTAAAAATAATTTTCCATCTTTAAAATTTTCCCTTGACTTAATATGGTTGATTATGTTTGGATATGGTTGACTCTTGATAACCATGTTTGGTTATTATTGACTTTGGTTGATCATGAGTAACTACAATTAACTTTAATTGATCATGGTCTATATTGGATATTCATGTGTGACTATCCATTACCATGATTGACCATATTTCCCTATGGTTTGTTGACAATGTAATTATGGTTAACCTTGTTGATTTTCATTATAATTTATTATGGTTAACTTTTGTTAAGAGTTTGAATCTAAAATTATGTGGAATTGTTACATTATAAAGTAGAATTCAAAATTATGTCACAATCTGAGGGATGGAGAGGGAAGCAACGAAAGCGATGGAGGTAAATGATTAGGGTTAGGGTTCCGGAACAGTTTGCCTCAAGCAGACCTGAGCCCTGGACACGGTGCAGGGGCAGCCTGCAGCCATCTGCACCAAATCAGGACAAGCGAGAGTGTTGAGACAAGCGGAGATCGGTGGGAAAACCTCAGGCGAGATTGACAGAAAAATGGCAGACATGGGTGGGAGGGGAGAGATCCCCTCCTATAAAAACGTAGTAGTAGGCAAGACAAGCAGGAATGGAGCGAATGGAGGCACAAGGAAACGAAACAAGGACACGCTGGTCATGGGGGCTCTTTGGCAAGCAGGGTTGGGTAACAAATGCCTACCCAGACTGACGAAAAAACCCAGGTTTGTAATCCCAAACAACAAACTTGAAGAATACAGAGGATATATGAAAGATCATGCTTTGATGTGTAATTTTGTGGGGACCTAGCCGTCTGAGAAAGATCTGGCCAAATGGATACAATAGAGATGGAAGCCCAAGGGACACATAGACCTAAAGCTAGGTGCAAAGGGATTTTTCACAGTCATTTTTGCCAATCTGGAAGACAAGGAGAGGGTTTTTGAGGAAGGACCCTACTTCTTGAACAATGTTGGTCTATTTATGAGGCACTTGGAAGAATGCTACAATCCAGACAAGGAAAAAATGCTAGCGGCACCTATATGGGTCAGGCTATTTGGAATCCCAATTGAGTTCTAGGATCTAGAGATTCTGGAACGTATCGGGAACTCAATCGGGACATTTGTCAAAGTAACCGAGACCACCAGAAGAGGAAGATATACGTCCTATGCCAGGATTTGCGTATACATGAATATCTCAGAACCGCTTCCGGACTATATTGAAGTGGAGTACCATGATGAGGTCTGGCAACAACCAGTGGATTACAAGCATATTCCATTCCGATGCAGAAGATGCCATGAATATGGTCATCTCTTCAAATCATGCCCTCTGAACGCAACTGGAGCACCAGTAGGGAAGGGAGAGGAAGCGTGGAAGGAAGCAAAGGCAAGCAGGGAGGACAAAGAAGGTTTTATAGAAGTTCCTATCCAAAGAAAACCCCATAAAGGACTGATTCATCCGAAACCTTCTGCTAAAGTAGTAACCCAGGAAAACCAGAACAAGTTCAGGGTATTACAAGAGGAGGAAACGGAAGCGGAAAGGGAAGACAGTGATGAAGAACCAACATAACCTATAAGGGTAGACAAGGGAAAAGATACAATGCAAACAAATCTAGAACATGAGAAGGAAGGTGAGAGCATAGGAAACCCTCAAGACCAGACCCAAATGGAGATAGACCCCGAGAAGGACAAAGGGAGTGAAGAGGAACAAGTCATGAAGAGACTTTTACGTGAATGGAGACATCTGGACAAAAGGTTCATACCAGAAGAACAAAAGCAATTATACAAAGATATGTTCCAAAAATGCAAGGAGAAAGGAGGGGCAGCCATTATAAACCAACCAGAATAGTTAGGATCGCAAGTAGGACAAAGCACAGAAATGGGTAATGCAGGAAAAAGCGGCAGAAAACGAGGAAGAAGAACTATGAGCGAGACCATCCAAATGGTTGGTGAAATGCTCGTCAACTCAGGAAGAGTCATACCTCTGTCAAAGGTATTCCAACAACCCCTCAAACTATTAAAATGATTATTACAACGTGGAATATTAGAGGGTTGAATCGTAAGGGGAAACAGAGATATCTCAGAGAAAGATTAAAAAAAGATAAACCCAGCATAATGATAGTCCAAGAAACAAAGATTAGTGAACATAAATTGAAAGAGATAATGAGCAAATTTAAACCACAATATGAAATAATTGGTCAGGATGCCATAGAAAGTGCAGGGGGGCTAGCAATTCTTTGGAACCCAGAGGAGATCCAATTTGAAAATTGGGTAAGTGTGCCTCAAATTCTCTCGGGAAAATTCAGGAATATAGGTTCACAGGAATGGGTCCTTCTCACTGGGGTATATGGTCCTCATTTACTAGGAGAACGTGGGATCTTTCTTTAGAACTTGGGAAAAATCTGAAGCTTCTTCCCATATACTCCATGGATTGTAGGAGGAGACTTCAACATGATTACATCCCGAGGGGAAAAACAAGGAGGCCTGAGAAGACCAAACAAGGACATGGAAGCCTTCGGTGATATGATAGAGAAACAAAGACTGGTTGATATACCCACAATAAATAGGATTCACACATGGAACAATAGAAGAGTAGGCATTCACCAAATTGCCTCAAGACTAGACAGATTCTTAATATCTGAACAAATAATAAATAGGGATATATTCGTTGAAGCAATGATTCTCCCAAGAATGGGTTCCGACCACTGGCTAATCAAACTAGAAATCGACATTAAAGCTAGCCCCAAAAATCGCCCTTTCAAGTTTGAGGCCTTCTGGCTCAGAGATCAGAAGTTCATGACGAAAGTGGAAGAATGGTGGAAACAAAGCCAACAAAGGGGAAGAAGTAGAATGCAGACCTTCCAATTAAAATTAAAGGAACTAAAGGAGAAAATTAAAAAATGGAACAAGGATGAATTTGGGAACATCTTCAAGGACCAGCAGTTGCTAGACCAGAAAATGATAAAATTGCAGCAAGAAATCATATAAGAAGGCATAAGCGAGGAAAGGGCTAGAGAGGAAGGGATGTTGATAAGCCAAATTGAAGAATGAAGGAAACAGGAGGAAATTCTTTGGAAACAAAAATCAAGAGTGAATTGGTTAAGAGAAGGGAAAAGGAACACGAAGTTCTTCCATCAGGCCATGATTTAGCAGAGACAAAGAAATAGAATCTTCTCCATGAAAAATGATGACGGACTGCACCTGACTCAACATGAGGAAATGGAACAGACTCTCATGGGTTACTTTAAATACTTCCTTACGGAACCCCATGAGGATAAAAGAGAAGCTATTGGAAGAATCTGCAATGAGATCCCAAGTATGATCACCAGAGACCAAAACCTAGCTCTTATGAGAGCCACAACCCTGGAGGAAGTGGAAGAGATCGTGAAAGGGATAAAGAAGAATAAAGCTCCTGGACCTGATGGATTCACAGTGGAATTCTACCAAGAGGGATGGAAATTCTTGGGGCAAGACTTATTGGATGTGGTAGAAGAATTGCGAAGAAATCAGAAGGCATGTCCAAGCCTAAACTCGACTCTCTTGTCTCTTATTCCTAAAACTGCTAAGTCTGGAAATGCCCAAGGTTTTAGACCCATTGCTCTATGTAATATAATTTATAAGATTATTGCTACTCTTATGGCCAAAAGATTGAAGCCAATACTTTCAAGCATTATCTCTCCGGAACAAATTGGGTTTGTGGAAGGTCGACAAATTCTGGATGGCTTGGTAGCATCACAAGAAGTTGTGCATTCTTTGAAATCTAAGAAGGAAGCTAGAATGATGATAAAATTGGATCTCTCAAAAGCCTTTGACTGGCTGAATTGGCCATACCTTAAATCGATATTAACGGCCTTTGGTTTTTGCAATAGATGGATAGAGTGGATCTCTGATATGATCTCCACACCAAATTTCTCCATTCTTCTAAACGGAACACCAACTTAAACCTTCAATGCCTAAAGAGGATTGAGGCAGGGGGGCCCTCTTTCCCCATTCTTGTTCACCATTGCAGCGGAAGGACTGGGAAGGCATATCAAAAGAGAATTGCGAGAGAGGAAAATAAAAGGGCTACGAATATGGGGAATGACTTGCCGATCACACACCAGCAATTCGTGGATGATATCATGTTGTTCTGGGCAGTTTCTCTAAGAGAAGTAAAAAGAATAAAAGGGATCCTAGACCTCTTCATGGAAGCTTCAGGTACTCAAATCAACAAGGAGAAATCTTGCACTTTATTCTTCAACACTACTAGTAATGTCAAAACTTATTCGACAAGAATATTGGGTTTTCTTTTGAGTGACTTATCCACAAAATATCTAGGTACCTCGTTAGCCCTGAATCCTCTAAAGATGGCAAATTGGCAACAAACCATCGAGAAACTCAAGAATTGATTCGCAAATTGGTCCTTTCGAACCCTGAATATAGCAGGAAGAGCAGTTCTACTCAAAGCAGTCTTACAAGCAATCCCAATCTACCCACTTTTGACAATGGTAGCCCCTAAAGGGTAATGCGCCAAAATGGTGGAGATTTTCAAAAAATTCCTCTGGGGATGACCGAAGCAACAAAAGAAATGGGCTCTAATTTCTTGGAAGGGCCTGACAAAGAGTAAAGAAGAAGGGGGATTAGGATTGAGAGATCCATACACTCTGAACCAAGTAATGGGGGTGAAGCTCCGGTGAAGATGGATGATGGAGGGAGGAGACCTATGGAAAAGAATCTGGACGCAAAAATACAACATGCCCACAACAATAGAATAAATCTTAAGACTTGAGGAAACACCAAGAGGCTCTACAATATGGAACCTGGTTAGTCAAAACAGAGATATTGTATCCAAGCATGTCTTCGGGGAAATTCGAAACGAAAATTCAGCGAAATTCTAGGAAGAAGCTTGGCAACAAAGGGAGAAAATGAATGAGGTACAGGGTCTTAGAAACACATGCTAGAGGGCAAAAGAGGAAGGACTAAATTATGTAAGTGAGTTGTGGAATGAAGAAGACCAGGAGGAGTCTTGGAGAACTTGGAAGAATCCTGAAGCGTGGGATAGACATATTGACATATAACAAAAAGAGTAGTATATACGAGAAATGAATTCAAGGAGAATAGTTATCAGAACAGGTCTGGATATACTGAGATGGGGTCATTCAATGAAGGGAACCTTCATGATCAAAGAAGTCTACCAACTCACCACGCAACAGGAACAAGACGATCTAGCTCCCCTATGGAAACAAATATGGCAGAGGAACTAGTGGCCAAAAGTGACTCATTTTCTATGGCTTGTATGTAAAGGATGCATTCTGACATGGGATCAGCTTCAAAAGCATGGATTCCAAGGCCCACCTAGATGTTGCCTATGCAAGCAGGACCAAGAAATGCAAGAACTTCTTCTGAATTTGTGTCCTCTAGCCCAACAGCAATGGGAAGAAATCAGAAGACTCTTTGGGGTGATAAACAGAGATCCTGATAACATCAAAGAAACTATCAAACAATGGAGGCGAGGGAAATTCACGAGCACAGTCGTTAGAAGAGCCTAGAGTCTAGCAGTAGGCATGAATATGTGGATGATATGGAAAGAAAGAAACATGAGAATATTTCAAAACAAAGAGATGACTCCAGAGCAGGTCTGGAAAAGAACCCAAAGTCATATAAGAGAGACTATTTTATTAGAAACTTGGAACCATGAAGATTGGAAAACGACACGTGAAGAAGAAAATAACTTGACCAAACTTAATTTAGAATAGGGAATGGTTTCTCCCCAGAGGTGGAAAGTGCCTGAAACAAAAAGCTAGAGCCCTGTCCATTTCTCTCGCCCCTCTGAAGGTTTCATCAAACTAAATTTTGATGGGTCCTCCAAAGGAAACCCAGGGCCAGCACGGCTCGGTGGCATTTTCCAGGATGGCCAAGGGCGGACAAGATGGGTATATGCAGACCATGGAGGTATCATGAGCAATAATGAAGCAGAACTAATGGTAGTCTATCAAGGATTAATAATAGCGATAAGAAATGGATACAACAACCTGGAAATAGAGGGTGATTCCCAACTGGTGATAGATATGATTAGGAAACTCAATAATGGTAACACTTGGGAAAAAGTGGCAAAAAGATGGAGGATGGCTAGCATAATCTAGGATTTGGAAACCCTCATAAAGAGGATCGATTATAAGATCATAAAACATGTCAGAAGGGACGGTAACAAAGTAGAGGATTTCCTAGCAAACTGGGGAGGTAATGAACAAGGTGGCAAGCTTGATAGTATATGGCCGACACATTTTGAGGAGCCTAGATTGGAGCCCCTCAAAAAAATAATTACCCAAGATTACCATGAGGACACGACCTCAAGTTAGTAGATACAGGTGGCCCCCGATAGGGGTGAGGGAAGTGAGGAGTACAATCAGAAGGACAGCATAGGGGAGAGCTTTGCCAAGCCAGCCACCATCTACCCTCATAATAATTCAAAGGGATGTGGTGGCAGCATGCATTCTTGAGGGAATTCCGAGGCAATGAGGTGACAAGAGAGTGGGGGAGGAGGAAGGAGGAAACGACGGCGGAAGTGGGATGGGACGCAGGACAAGTGGGAAAGGGTTAATGAGGGTGGCTAAGGGGGAACGAGAGATCGGTATGCAGCGAAGGAAGGTGGAGAATG
>APFE030092351.1:0-17827 GCA_000404065.3 Pinus taeda
TTGCAATATATCACTGTTGTATCTAGTATCTGCTCAAACATCTCTCCAAAGAGCTACCTGAACCATACTAGCTCACAACTAGCCATGTTAGCAACAATATACTCAACCTCAATCATGCTAAGGGAAACAAACTAATGCTTCATGCTCATCCAAGAAATCATGGCAGACCCTAGCCTAAAAAAACAACCTAATGTGCTCTTACTGGCAATAACATTTCCGTCCCACTCAACATTAGTGTGTCTGTGAAGTATCACATCTCTGACAATATATCTCAATCCAAGATTAATAGTCCCATGTAAGTATCTCAGAACATGTTTTCCAACAACCCAGTATGTGTGTAGAGGCTCGGACATAAATTGACTCATAGTGTTGACAACAAACATATATCTAGTCAAGTGTTCACAAGGAACATTAGTGCCCCAATCAACTATCCATACTCAAAGGGATTTGCTAGATCAGGTCTTGTAGCTTCTCCACATGGTTTCTTGAATTTCATCCCCATTTGGCCATGGACTTACATTCTACCATTCAAAATCTTTCCAATAGCTTAACAACATATTTCCCTTGAGAAAGGAAAATATCACCAAGTCTCTGCCACACCTTTGAGCCCAACAAGTAGTGCATCAATCCGAGGTATTTCATCTCAAATTTAGAGGCCAAATCCCTCTTACACTCAAGAATAAGATGATCTCTACCTGTCAAGAATAAAACATCAACATATAGTACCAAAATTAGGGGGCATACCTTAGATGACTCTGAATTAGAGGTTTGGGTCAACACTACTCCTTGTGAATCCAAGCTTTCGGCAAATGGCTATCAATGTGGGTAGACCAACCAAGCCCTGGGGGCATGCTTCAATCCATAGAGTGTTTTCTTCAGCCTGCATACATGTTTCTTCTTGTCATGATCCTCAAAACCCTAGGGTTGATCAACATATACTTCTTCCTTAAGAAAGTCATGTAGTAATGCAATCTTCACATCCATCTAGCGAAGAGTCCATCCTTGGCTAACAACAAGGGCAATAATAGATTTAATATTAGTATAGTGGGAAAGCGCGGAAAATATGTCATCCTAGTCCTATCCCTCTTTCTGAGAGAAACCTCTAACTACGAACTTTGCCTTATATTTCTCTATACTTCCATCTGCACCATGCTTAATATTATACAACCATTTTGAAGTCACTAAAGAATTTCCTACAGCTCTTGAAACCACTTACCATACATCATTCTTCATGATAGATTCATACTCTTCAACCATAACATCCTTCCATTCCTTATCTTTCATTACTTCTTCAACATTGTGTGCAGGTTTGACATATATTATGTTGCTTATAGATATAACATAACCTTGGTATTGGCATGGCTTCTTACTTTCCCTAAATGTTCCTCTTGCAATAGTGTGCCTCTCAAGATGTTGTAAAATGTCATGAAGCCATAGTGGTCTCTTCCTGGCAAGAGGATCACACAGAGGAGGATCCAAGGGGTCCACAGGTTCCATGGGATCATCAAAAACATCAATCTTGGGCTCAGGCATAGAAGGGCCTTGTTGTGTATCCATGGCATCATTCTTCTTTTCAACGTTAGCAGGGGGAGGATTGTCCCATGCTTTCCCAAGGAATCTTCTCCATTAAATGTCACATCCCTACTAAACTCTATATTCCTTTGACTAGGCACATATATTCTAAAAGCTTCAAATTTTTCACAATATCCAACAAATGTACCTTTATTTCCTGAATCTTCCATCTTGTCCCTCTTGTCCTTGGGCACATGAAAGTGAATGGGGCAACCAAAGATCCTCAAATGTCCAACATTTGGCTTCATACTTGTGAAGACTTCTTCAAGGGTTTTGTCACCCAAGGCTTGATGAGGAGTCATATTTTGAACATAGACAACAATATTAGCAGCTTATCCCCATAGAAACTTCGAAAACTTTTGATCATGCAACATAGCTTGGGAAACTTCCATAATAGTCATATTTTTTTTTCAGCCACTCCATTTTGTTGAGGGTTTGTAGGTAAGATGATCTCTTTCTTGATTCCAACTTTCTTGCAAAAGTTAACGGACTGATTTGAAATGAATTCTCCATCGGACCTGAATATTTTGATCCTCTTACCTATTTAATTCTCCACCAAGGCCTTGAAGCCCTTGAACATATCAAATGCTTCGTCTTTTTGTTTCAAGAAGAGTATCCATGTCTTGTGAGAGAAGTCATCCATAAATATTATGTAGTATAGGGATCCACGAATATATGTCACCGGCATAGGTCCACACAAATCAGAAGGAATGAGTTGTAGAATGTCAGTAGACATGCCCCTGTTAGAACAAAATGGTCCCTTCGACTTCTTTTCTATTGCACATATCAGACAAACTCCATCATGATTTACTTGAATCTCAGACATTCTAGAAGCCATCCTCCTCACCTTGGGCAAGGCTTCATAATGAAGGTGAGTGAATCTATGATGCCACAATTCACATTGATGATTACTATCATGAACCAATGCTCGAATTGGTATTCCATATACTTTATAAAGGCCTTCAATTCTTGATCCCAAAGTGAAGGCATCTTGCAAGCTACACTGCATAGGCTAAGTAAGAACCTTTCATTTTATAAAAGAAATCTTCATACCCTTGTCCTCCAATGTGGATATAGACACCAAATTATTTTTCAATCTCGACATATATAAGATATCCTATAGATGTATGATTTCATCATAATACAAATGAAATGAAATGGAACCAAACCCCTAATCTGAATTTAAATAGGAACACAAAAAATTACAAATAAAACCATAAATATAAAGATGTAGTAGGAATAACACTTCATTTCATTAGTATCAAATACTGAAATATGCTTACAAATAAAATGGAAATAAGACTAGGTCGGGCGATGGTAGCTTATCTCTTAGAAGAGATGTGGCGGCTACATACCTCTCAATTGTGTTACAATGAGGCTCAAGGGCCTATTTATTATTGAAAGACGTGAGAAAACCCTAAACAACCAAAACCCTAACCCCAGGAGATGTAATGACAAGAGTTTGTGGGCCCCGTTGGGGTTAGTTGGGTAGCCAACTTCCTGGGGTCACAAATTGGTCATATTATCTTCATTTGGCGCATGTGATACCTTGTTGGAAAGGTCTCTCTGAGTACTATAAGTTTTGTCACAGGCCCCTACTTTTGGCTATGGGGCTACATCAGACCTCAAAAAAAGGTCATTTAGGGGTCAAAACTGCTCCGGAAGTTCGGGACCCAAAAACTATTAAAAATAATAAATGCTGAAATAAAAAAGGAAACAAATGAAACCGAATGGAGTTCTAGGTGGAATTGGTGGGTGGCCACCAATATCCACGTGGATCATTGCTCCCCCCTTAGAAAGAAATGGTCCCCATTAGGTTCAGATCCTCCATGAGGTGAGGAAATTTTTGTTGAATGTGGTCCTTGGTGAGCCACTTGCCTTGGTGCAGGAGTTGGCTAGATTTGACAACCCGATATAGTTGGATCTTCTGCTGATGATTGTTCTTGACCGGTGTGTCTGTAATCCGATCAATTGTGGCTTGTTCCATGCAATCTGGGTTTAACTCTGTTGGTGTCAGTTGTTTTGCAATGTCTGATATGTCAAATAATGGTGGGAAGTGTGGCCAAAGGTGGTCCACATTGAACACTGGGTGCAGGGCAAGGAATGAGGGAATGCTAAGCTCAAAAGCATTGTCTCCCATAGCATTGGTAATGGTGTAAGGACCATATCAGAGTGTTATGAGCTTCTGATGGGCTCCAATAAGGAGTTCTTTCTGCAAATGCAACTAAACTTTGTCACCCACCTGAAACTTGTGTGGCACCCGATGTTGATTATGTTGTTTCTTGTACTTGGCATTTGACTTCTCCAGGATGGCATGAAACTGTTCGCAGATTTGTTGGATGTGTTCAATAAATCTAGTCGCTTTATCAGCCTCAGACAATACATGTGTGGATTTTGTCTCTGTAGTTGCGTGAGGCATGACAACATCAATCAGACATAATGGTTCAAATACTAGACCCACTTGAAAGGGATTGTGACCAGTCCAGCTATGGAGAGCTCTATTATAGTTGTACTGCACATATGGAAGACTCTCATCCTAGATTTGAGGATGCTTCGAGTTGTACATGCAGAGTATGTGCACTTGCATCCTATTGACGACCTTTTTCTGGCCATTAGTCTAGGGATAGAAGGCAGTCAACTTGGTGAGATTGGTGTCCAATAGTGTCTAGAGGCTTAACCAGAATGTGCTCAGGAACCTGCTATCGTGATTTGATATAATGGTCTACGGGATCCCAAAGAAGAGTTTGTCAGTGTCCTCTATGATGACACTCTTCTTGTAGGCCACCAATATAGCCATTTTAGAAAATTTGTCCACGACCAGGAATACACAGTGCTTACCATGCTTGGTAGAAGGGAGGCTAGACATATAGTCCATGGAGATGGATTCCCACAATTGGCTGGGAATAGGTAGGGGAGTGTACATGCCTTGCCTCTTGATGGTTGGCTTGGCGATGGCACAGGCAGTGCAGGATCTGATATATTTCCCAACATACAGTTGGAGTTTAGGCCAATAAAATTACTTTTGTAGTACAACCACAATTTTCTCCACACCAAAGTGTCATGCGACCCGACAGTAGTGCGCCTCCAAAATCATCTTGGCATGCTTACTTGAAGGAACAAAAAGGTGGCCCAGGTAGCATACTAATGCGTCCTAGAGGTGGAAATTAAGAACTTGCTTTCCATCTACTAGCATCTGGTATGTGGATGCAAACTTTGGATCATTTTTGTATAGTTTTGGCCATCTAGAGGTCTCATTGTTGGGTGTGGAGCATGATTATCATCCTAATTTAGAGGTCTTTATTTCAGTGGGATGTATACCCCAAGAAGATTGTACACCCCTCCATGCAGACAGGTGCAGGGGGGACTTGTCCCACCCGCGGGGGTTCGCGGGGGGCCATCCCCCCTGGTTGGTGGGTCGGAGGGCCAGTAGTCCCCCGATGGCGGTTTCGGGGGTAGCACCCTTGAAGCTAAAAACAGATGTAAAATTGCCTTGTAAAAGTATAGTAATTTCTAGTCAATCTAGGCCGTTCATTAGGCGTATGATCTAAGGTAGAATTTATGTTTATTTTAGGGTTTTTTTCCCTAGAAGGCAACCCCTCTCTTTGTATGAGGATATTGTATTGAGGTTGTTGAATAGATGTGTATTCTTAGAGCGAGAAACAGAGAGGTGAGACTGTGAGAGAAAACAGAGGATATTACAGTGGATCTATTGTAGGTTGTGTCTCTTCATTTTTCTAGATAATAGAAAGGAAGGATTGGTTGTTCGAGGTGGACGTAGCCCAAACTGGGTGAACCATGTATATCTGTGTCTCTCTGGTTTTATGTGTTTGTTTTTTTTCGCATATTATATGTCTTGCATTTCTCTATCATATATAATATTTTTCTAACACTCATGACCACAAGAGTTGAGAACAGTAGTCAGTACTATAATTGGGGGCTGGTTGAGGCAGTCTGCAACATGATTGGTGCTGCCCTTTTTGTATTTAATGTTCAAGTGGAATTTTTGCATATATGTAGACCACTTCTGATGGCGATCGTTCTGCAACTTCCCATGTGTCTGTATAAACTGAAGAGGTCAATGATTGGTGTGGTTGACCATCACCTTCCCCGGAATGTAGTGCTTCCACTGTCGACAAGCCTTCATAATGGAATACATCTCTTTATCATGAGTAGGGTACTTACGAATTGTATCAGAAAGTGTCTCACTATGATAGGCCACTGGATTCCTATGCTGGGTGAGCACTACACGAATAACATAGTCTGAGGCATATGTTTCAATTTCAAATGGTTGATGCAGGTTTGGCAGGGTGAGTATTGGTGCAGAGTAGAGGCGGTGCTTCAACTCAATGAACATTTTCTGTTGGGACTCGGACCAGGAAAAATTTTCTTTCACCCCGCCCTTAGTAATCTAACTTAAAGGCCAAGTAATATGGGAGAATCCCAACACAAACCTCTGATAAAAATTTGCAAGGCCCAAAAAGCTGCGAAGTTCTATTAGAGTGGTCAGGACTAGCCAATCTCGAATGACTTGGATATTAGTCGGGTCCACATGCACACCACACTCATCTATGATGTAACCCAAGTATTGGATCTAGCTCATGAAAAAGGTGCATTTCTCTAAGTTGGCACACAGTTTGTGCTACCAAAGGGTTTGAAGGACCTACCGAATGTGTTGAAAGTGTTCTTCCCAACTCTTTTTGAAGATGAGGATGTCGTCCAGATAAGCCATCGTGAACGAGTTGGTGAAGGGCCATAAGATGTCATCCATTAGCCTCATAAAAGTGGCAGGGGCATTTTCCAACCTGAAGGGCATAACCAACCATTCGAAAAGGCCTTCCTTCGATTTAAAGGTAGTCTTCCATACATCTATGTGCTCTATTGGAACTTGGTGATAACCAAACTTCAGATCGATCTTGGTGAAATACTTGGCCCCTGGAGTTGGTCCAGCAGGTCATCAATCTGTGGGATTGGATACCTGTTCCTGACATTGATTTTGTTTAGTGCCGGATAATCAATGCAGAGCCTCTATGTCCCATCCTTCTTTTGTACAAGTACAATTAGGCTCCCACAAGGCGAGGAACTTGGTCAAATGTGCCCTTTTGGTAGAAACTCCTAGATTTTCTGCTTGATCTCTTCATTTCCAGAATGGAGCAACAATATATCAAACCATTAGGTAGAGGTACTATGGGATTCAAATTGATTGAATGTTCAACCTGAGAATGAAAGGGTAAGCCTGTGGGTGAGGAGAAGATGTCCTTCTATTCTTCCACGACTGTATCCACTACTTCTGCTTCTTGGAGGAACCCTTCCCGAGGGCCATGGATGTGACCATGACCTTCCCCTTACTTTGAGAATAAATCAGAAAGAAACAAATTTCCTAGTCTGTGAGATGTCCTTACTGGATTGCTTAGCAGAGATCAAAGAGATGGTGGTATGTGGGGCTACCTCCGATATTCTATATAACTTAGTACTCGAAGAAACAATAACAGAGTGAGGTCTAGACTCATATACGACATGTCGCTTCCATAAGTATGGTTGTCCTAATAATACATCACAAATGTCAAGAGGAGTGACTTCACACAGTACCTCATCCGTGAAGGGCTTGATGCTATAGGGAAGGCAACACTGCTGGATGACGTGTGGATCTCGTCCTTGGTGAAGCCACCCGATGGTGATGGCACCAGATGTGTTGTAGTCGGTAGGACTAGCCACTTCATGACGTCTACTGAAATCAGGTTCTTTTGGCTCCCGTTGTCGACAATGAACTGCAACAGAGAACCCTTCACCAACATTTGTGAGTGGAATAGGCGCTCCCACTCTTCAAGATCTTTAGGCTCAATCTTCTGGATCTTGGTGGTGGTCACAGTGGCACTAGGCTTTGCATTAATGATATTCTTCCCTTTGTCATTCCCCTTGTCAGGTTCTAACTCAGAGTCGGAAAATGTGTTAGTCTCAAAATCCTTCAGCTTGCCCACTAGTGACTACTTAGCCCAACACTCACTTGTGTTGTGAGTGGAGCTTTGGTGAAACTCACACCACTTTCCCATGTCTTTCTTTGTCTTCATGGTGGTGTTCTTTTCTTGCAGCTTTGATGGGTTATCCTAGGTCACCCTGCCCTGGCTTTTCCCTTTGCTCTGTGGTTTGGGGGCGCCTTTCCCTTGCTTCGGATTCGTAAATCGAAAGTCTCTCTTTTTTTGTTTAAGCTTTTTTCCAATCTTGATAGCGTGTCAGTATTACGTGCTAAGCGAGGATATGTCCTGGAACTCCATCTCATCCTAGATGTACCTATGTAGGAAACTGTGATACTTGAGTACCAAACGTTTCTCAGAATCCTTGATACCCAATTTTGTGCGAAGGGTGTGAAAAACATTGGTAAACTTTGACACGTCTTGGTCCCTTCCATGTCACAGTGTGGTCCACTTTATGTATTTATCCTCATAGCTCCCATTAGGGTAGTACTGCTCCTTCATGGTGTGAAAATTCCTCAAACGGAATCCCTACCACAACAACTGATAATGTTTCTTCTTATTAATAAATTAATCAACCAAATTATTTGCAGTTTCGTATGGAAAATATCGAAACATATACATTGCAGCTTTGACTTAATTAAATATTATGCAGAAATGAGAGACTGAGTAAGAAAGAGAATACAACAAAAATGACATCGTTGTTTTTGGACAAATGTCCCCAGAAAAACCCAATGCGGGAAAACCAGTGGAACAATTATGAGGGTTTTATATTATTAAGCAGTAGTTTCTAAATACAACTCTAGATGCCCTCTCGACAATCTAGTTACAGAGAAATACAACTAGAAGAGAATCATTGTAAGATTACCTCACTCTATCAGACAAATCCTAGTTGTTTCGGCAGTTGAATCAACTGCCCCTGTCTACAACTATGTTTCCCCTGCATAGTAACTACGTGGGCCTACGTGGAGCTCTTCGAGGCCCTGCGTCAGCTCAATTGGGAAAGATCTTTCCTTCTGAAGAATTTTCTATCCTCTTGGCTCAGAAATGTCAGCTCCTCTACAAAACTCGTACTTTTGCATGGCTGCCTGAGTTGCCTCTATGTGAGCCCTTCTAGCTCAGCGTCAAGCTCTAAGTGGGCCCTTCTGACTCAGCATCAACCCCTTTGGTGTCTCTCTATCTCTCTCTTTTGTGTATCCTAGGCTTTGGAGAAGATACTCCAACCCAACTATCCCTGCCCCTTAACTGCAAGAAATCTACTCGATCAAATTTTCCTCGTGAGAACTTCTCACTTAATAAATTCAATCTCTTGATATCTTAGTGTATTTTCCAAATGACCCTCAAGCCCCTTCTTATGTCTTCCCGTTGGACAACCAATGACCTATATTAACTCCTAATCAAAGGCTTAGATCATTTTGACTTCATCTCCGTCTTTTTCTATAAGTTACACCCACAATTAGATTAATACCCATTAATATTTTAATTTTCCTAAGTTTAGACTTAGGAACCCTATTAAAATATTAATTATTTTAATATAATCGTCTTTGGGTGGAATTTCCCAAAATTATTTCTGGGTTCTTTGGAATGCATGTGCTCAAGCCTCCCTACACAATTTGAGGCCTAGAGCACATCTGATTTTATCCCAAATAAACACACCCTCTTAGCAAGGAATGTGCTCTAACAATATATTGTTGCTGCATACTGCTCTGGCTCTGAAGCATCGTCCTTTGCACTATTGATGTTTGACATGATGTCCACCAACTACTACGTTTTTGATGCAACTATATTTCTACCTTTGACACTGCCACTGTCAATGCTACATTTGTACTACACCTCCCTCTCAAATGTTGCATCTCCTATGTTGCTAGCACTACCACTATTAACACTGCATCCGTACTACAATTTAGTTGTTGAGAGAAGAAACTGAAAAACATCCAAAATTACTGAATTAACTATGTTCAGTATGATACCATGTGAATGTTGGAACTAATTGCTCCTAGTCTTTGTGTTGACCCTCTGAATCCACTACATTGTTGCTCACCTATGCTCTATGTCATCTACACTGCTATCAACTCTGCTCTAGGTTGCTCAGACTTTGTTGCTCCTAGCCACTGCAACCGTCTCCCTGAAACTCCTTAGCACTATCTGAAACTAATCCATACCACTACTACAAAATTGGGCTCCCATAGCAAGGTATTGATCTAAGAGGTGGACTCCTCAAGGATCTTGCCTATCTGTATCTCTTTAGAACTACAACTCTAAATCTCCCCACCTTCCTAGAGATGTGGGTGCCATCTTTGCCAAATAGAAATGTCAAATGACCTCCTCTCTCCTCTGTGTTGCTGCTGGGCTAGCCTACACACTCCCTACTGGAGAAACATTGATGCCCCTTATTGTTGCTCAGCTCTAGAGAATTAAAATTCCTTGGCTAGGAATTCTCTAAGGAAGAAATTCCCTCAGCCATGCCTCTTCTCTTTCTTCTGACGATTTTCTACCCAACAAACTCGCTGCAGAAAAATCTGCATACCACCATCTCTCCTTACGCTAAGGCTTCAATGCTTCTCATTTTTCCTCGACAAAAATTCAAACTGGGAGTCCTTCTCTCTGTCGACTCATTCGGAGAGAGACAACCTCGAAAATTTGACCCTTTGACTAGAACTGCACAAAACCCTCTGTGGTTTCGAACTACTTCCTCCTACAACTTTTCGATCTCCCTCTTCTGCTTAGTGCTGGATCTACCAGTTTTTCTCTTCTTGCTTCACCTGCAGCTCTGATACCATGTGAAAATTCCTCAACCAGAATCCCTACTACAACAACTGATAATGTTTCTTCTATTTGATAAATTAATCAACCAAATTATTTGTAGTTTCCTACGACAAATATAGAAACATATACACTACAACCTTCACTTAATTAAATATTATGCGAAAACAAGAGACTGAGCAAGAAAGAAAATACAACACAAATGACATCGTTGTTTTTGGACAAATATCCCTAGAAAAACCCAATGCGGGAACATCGGTGCAACAGTTCTGAGGCTTCTATATTATTAAGCAGTAGTTTTTTAATACAATTCTAGATGCCCTACCGATAATCTAGTTACAAAGAAATACAACTGGCAGAGAAGAATTGTGAGATTACCTCACTCTACTTGACAAATCCTGGTTGTTGCAGCACCTGAATCAACTGTCCCTGGCTACAACTACGATGCCCTTGCACAGTAACTGCGTGGAGCTCTCTGAGACTCTGTGTCAACTCAACTAGGAAACGTCTTGCCTTTTGAAGCAGTTTCTAGCCCTCTTGGATCAGAAATGTCAGCTCCTCTATAAAACTTGGACTTCTGCATGGGTGACTGAGCTACCTTTGCGTGAACCCTTCTAGCATAGCATCAAGCTCTGCATGGGCCCTTTTGGTTCAGCTTCAACCCCTCTCGTGTCTCTCTGACTCTCTCTGCTTCGTATCCCCCTGAGAACTTCTCACTTCATAAATTCGATCTCTTGATCTCTCGGTGTATTTTCCAAATGATCCTCAAGCCCCTTATATTTTCCTGTTGGACAACCAACAACCTAGATTAACTCCTAATCAAATGCTCATATAGTTTTGACTTGATCTCCGTCTTTTTCTAGAAGTTACACCCATAATTAGATTACTACCCAATAATATTTTAATTTTCCTAAGTTTAGACTTAGGAACCCCATTAAAAATATCAATTATTTTAGTATAATCGTCTCTGGGTGGAATTTCCCGAAACAATTTCTGGGTCCTTTGGAATGCATGTGCCCAAGCCTCCCTGCAAAATTTGAGGCTTAGATCACATTTGATGCAATCCCAAATCAACATATGGTGTCCAGGAACGAATCCCAAGTGGGTGTGACCGAAAATAGTGAGGGTGTACTTTCATCATTCTACTCACAGTAGGTTTCCCATTAGTCCTTGACGTGGTGGGCAACTTTGAGAAGAGAAAAAGTAATCTTTTCCTAGCTGGAAAAATCATGAACATAAAAATATCCTTCTAGCATATTTAACCATTTATCTACGAAGTCCGCATCTATCTGACCCTCAAATATGGGAATGTCAAAGTTAACATGTACCTTAAAGGGTGTGGTGCTTCCAGAGTAGTTGCTAGAAGTAGATGTGTCTCCCTTGGGTAGCCACTGAAGGATCTGGGCAAAGTTGTCCATCATCGCGTTCCTCTATTGCTCGAGGGCTTCTTCGAGCAAGATTTTGAAAGGATCTCCTGCCCCCTCGTTTTTCTTTTCTTTTGCCGTGGGAGTTCATCGGGATTTGTGAGTTTGTTCTTGCAAAGGTTCAACTAGTTCAAGTCGTAACTCCTTATATCTTGACCTCATTAGGGACATGCAAAGAAAAACAAAGAAAGAGCATACTACTCTGATACCACTGATCTGAATTTAAACAGGAATGCAACAAATTACAGATAAAACCATAAATACAAAGATGCGGTAGAAATAACACTTCATTTCATTAATATCAAACACTGAAATATGTTTAGAACCATAATGGAAATAAGACTAGCTTGGGCAATGATAGCTTATCTCTGAGAAGTGATGTGGCGGCTACATGCCTCTCAAATGTGTTACAATGAGGTTCAAGGGCTTATTTTTTATTGAAAAACATGATAAAACCCTAAAAAACCAAAACCCTAACCCCAGGAGATGTAACGACAAGAGTTTGTGGGCCCTGTTGGGGTTAGTTGGGTAGCCAACTTCCTGAGATCATAACTTAGTCATATTATCTCCGTTTGGCGCGTATGACACCTTGTTGGAAAGGTCTCTCCGAGTACTATAGGTTTTTTCACAGGTCCCTACCTATGGCTATGTCTGTGCAATGAACCTCAAAGAAATTCCATTTAGGGGGTCAAAACTACTCCAAAAGTTCAAAACCCGAAAAACTGCTAAAAATAGTAAATCCTGAAATAAACAAGGAAACAAATGAAATCAACTAGAGGTCTAGGTGGAATAGGTGGGTGGCCACCAATATCCGTCTAGATCAACCCCTTCATAGGATAGGTAGAATTATATGCAAGAATAATATTCAAATTTGTTTCCCTCTCAACTAGGTTTTATAGGACTTCACGATAGCTAGTGAAGCGTCTAGAGACCTCACTATCTACCAACCAGCTATTAAATGAATCTGGAGGAGAGGAACTACAAAGAGTGAAAATAAGAAAGTATTCAAATTTAATAGAAACTACATTATTATCATACTTGAAGTTCCTTGATCTCTTTTGAGGATAGTGGCCTTCTTCTCAATCAACAAGAGCATATCTTATTTTTTTATCATTGAACCTATTGTTGTTTTAGCCACAGTTATTGTTGTAGTTCAACCTATGAGCTCTTCTATTCTCTGGAAAATCTTGGGCATAGTGTCCATGCTTATGGAAATTGTAGCATTCAACTTTTGACATGTTTTTTATAAATATTCTATTGGAGTCCTTGGATGTTGGAGCAAACTCCCTTGAATTAGATTGTCTTCCTCTTCCCTTCCCCTTGTCTTGAACAACAAATGCAAAGGTTTCTCCTTCTTCATGATTTTGAATTATCCCTCTAGATATCATCCTAGTATCTTATTGAGTGCACTTTCCAATGAGTTCGTCAAATGAAGGAAACCTGTTATTGTTGCTAATAGTTGTAATAAATATCTCCCAAATTGGAGGAAGACCTCCAAGTGCAATTAGTACCATCTCTTTGTTAGAAGTAACTTCTCTGGCAGACAATAATTGATCCTTGAGTTGGGATATCCTCATAAGGTATGATTTCATAGTCTCCCTCTTGTTCATCTTGATGTCCTTGAGTTCATTCTTCAAAGAAAGAATGTGGCTCAAGGTGTTGTCTTTGTATATCCTAACCAGTTTATCATACATTTCCTTGGACTTATTCAACTTTGAAATATAAATAATCAAATGATATCTTAATGAATCAATAATAATATTCTTAGATTTTATCTCACGTCTCTTTTACTTTCCTTTGAGAGTAGAAAACACATTTTCAATAGGCTCAGGTACCTTGCCTTCAACATATTCCAAAACATCATTCTCATCCAAAGTCACATCCAACCTGATTCTCCAAATATCATAGTTAGATGGTTCATTTAGCTTCTCTTTAGTCTTGAAGTATGAAGTATACATCTTGACCAAGTCAAATAAGATCCTTCAAATCAGATTCCTTCAAAGGTGATTGGTCTTATCTTCACCTCAGCTCTGATACCATGTTAAGTTTCCATTGTTTTATGCTATAACAATCACTTAATCAATTTCTTCTTTCAATACCAATCACTTTATCCAATAGTTTCAATCTTCGAATGATATTAAGAAAGTTGTATATACAACAATAAATCAAAATGCACAATAGAAGACAGTCAAGAACTATAGAGACAAATATTTGGTCAAAGACAGGGGAAAAACCCGACGAGGGGGAAAACCCTTTACAAATTATTCTTCTATTATATTGTCAATGATTGACTAAGTAGAGAGATACATAATCCAAGTACATCAACAATGAGTCAACGATCAAAGACTTGAGTATCCAAACCAACCATCCAATATCCAATCAAAGATGAGCCCAAAAGTCAAATTTGGTCAAAAGTCAAATCTACACTTTCTGGTAAGAGTCAATAGTAGTCAACCTTCCCTAACTAGAGTCAACAATGAATGATTAGAGTCCTCTAAAAAGTTTTGTCAAGGCAACAAAGAATTCGACCTCCTTATCTTATTCAAGCTCGGTCAAAACAATCAACAAATTCGGTCAAAGTCAAAGTTTGAAATGCAGAAACCCTAGCACATAATTTCAATCAACACTAGTCAAAGATGCCAAAAAATCTCGATCAAAGTAGCAGTCAAATCAATATCTCCATAAGTCCAATAATTCAGTCAAGCCAAGTCAAAATGTCAAAGTCAAATCCAAGTCAAAGTTGATCAAACCATCCCTAAACAAAAAGTCAACATTGGTCAACAAAAACACCCTCTCTCTCCTTCACACATGTGAGCTCAGACCTGTAATTTTAGAAGTAATCAAACCAATCAAGGGAAGAAATGATTATGTAATGATGCCTCCAAGTGATGTGACATGATGTGAATTTATATGTGGTTAATGAGGTTGAGTTTCCTTGCCTAGGCCGACATGTAATTTTTGTGATGATGTGGTTCCATATTAAAAACAATATTTTTCCTTGTGAAAATTAAATTCTTCAAGGGCTAGTAGGGTGTCCTCAGGATGAGGATGCTTTCCCAAAGGAGGGAATTTCTCCTTAAGCTATCAAATTTCAACATTTAAACACCAAACCAAGGATGTTATACAACCAGATCATAAAACAAAAGAAAAGATAGATCAACAATTTGAAAATTAGCCTATTTGAGGGGGAAACAACCTTTACATGACATAAGTGAACAATTCTTACAAGACCTCCTTGGTATATATAGGAGTCTAAGGGGTCACAATATAATGAAAGCCTGTATAACAATAATAATGTAAGGGCACAACAATAACAACGTTGGGGCTACATGGGAAAAACAACAAAAATAGGGGGACTACATTAGTATTATAGGGACCTAGCATGCCCATCTCCTTCAAAAAAGTGTTGTCCTCAACACTTGAGTAGTTTGGGATGCTTATGTATAAAATTATCATCCTCCCATGTGGAATCTTTAGCGGGTGAGTTCTTCCACTTAATGAGATACTCTGAAATTTATCGATTCTGTAGTTATTAGGTTCTTGTTTCCATGACTGCTTCAGGATCCAATATGATTTTTCCTTCTTCGTAAAGTTTTGGAAATACTATTTGAATAGGGAGCTTTTCACCAATAACCTTCTTTAATCATGAAACATGGAAAATTGAGTGTACTAGGGAAGATGCAAGCAACTCCAATTTGTATGACATAGTACCAATCTTTTGCAACACTTGGTAAGGACCATAATACTTGGGTGATAATTTATTATCCTTCTTAGCTTGCTTGAGGAACATTTGTTTGTATGGTTGTAGCCTTAAAAATACCCAGTCACCTACATCAAAACTTCGTTCACTGCGATGTTGATTTGCATGTTATTTCATTCGATTTTGTGCTAGAGCAAGGTTATCCTTTAAGAGTTGGAGAACTTTTTGTCGATGCTTGATGTGATCTTCCACTGCTTGAACCTTAGAGTTTTCTCTTAAATATGATGTGATGGACGGTGGATGATATCCATAAAGTTCCATAAATGGGGTCATTTTTGTTGCAGTATGGAAGGAAGTGTTATACCACCATTCAGCCAAAGGTAACCACTTGACCCATTATGTTTATTTATCATATACAAAGTGATGAAGATATCCTTCCAAAAAATTGTTCACTATCTCTGTTTTCCCATCAGATTGAGGATGATAAGTTGAGCTATGAGTTAATTGAGTATCAAGACAAGAAAAATAATTTTGTCCAAATTTTTCTAATGAAAATGGGATCTCTGTCACTTACAATAATCTTTGGGTTTCCATGCAACTTTTGAATTGTTTCCATAAATGCAGTAGCAATTGTATTGGCTTTAAAAGGATGAGATAGTACCACCATGATGACTCTCTTCCCTTCAGACTTAGGTAAACTTGTGATAAAATCCATTGAGACCTCCTCCCAACGCTGACTTGGAATGGATAAAGGTTGTAATAGACCCAGGGTCTTAATTGTCTCAACTTTATTTTATTGGCATACCAAACATTCTGCCACAAACTTCTGAATATCAAATTTAAGTCCATCCCAAAAAAATCCTTCCTGACCCTGTGGCAAGTTTTTAAAAGTCCTAAGTGTCCTCCTAAGGGGGAGGTGTGGAATTCCAAAATAATATTTTGTTTGAGTTAGGACTTCTTACATAGATATAAGGGATCTTTGTACCATAATGAATCATTTTTCCATATAAATGTATCATAAATTTTACTAAGTTGAATTATATTGGCCTCTAGCATTTATGTAACCATACGATGAATTTCACTCTTTTGGGTATAAGGACATCTGTAAGGCCTGATGTTTGGAGGAAAACTTCTTGGAATCAAGTGAATAGCATGATCATACTCATGAATAGGTGGGAGGAATTTGGGATTCTCAAATACCTTGGAATGATTGATCAAGACTTTTTGAAGATCTAAAGAAATAGATGATTTCAATGTCTGAACCTCTAGTGAGCATAATTGTGCAATTACACCCCATTGTTCTTGCTTAAAAAAGTTTTTCATGCTGTTAGAGTTGATTATCTTCCCTGGTTTCCTTATGATACCCCATAATTCAATTTCCTTTCCTTCCCAAAAAAAATTCAAGACGAGTTTCAAAATTAAAAGTTATCGTCCCTAAAGATTGTAACCATTGGACTCCTAGTACAACACCATCACCACCCATTGGAATGGAAACCATTGGACTATTCAATACATATTCCCCCATGGCTAGTTTGATATTATGACACTTTCCAAAGCAATTTATAGTTCCTCCATTTGCAACCATTACTTGAGACTCTAGTGTTGGATATAGAAAGAAATTTAATTCTTTGACTATCTTACAAACAATAAACATGTTATCGCCAAAAAATTGATCATCTAGCCTAATTTACTAGATGGATCGAAGTACAACATGTAAAGCCAATTTTACCATAGTAAAATTGCTTTCACTGTGAGAAATTACTTAACAAACCACCTTTTTTAAGTAATTTATAATTAAACCCTTGAAGAATAATTAAATAAATCACTATTTATTTGATTTTCTTCTAGGAATAATTAATTAAACCATTGTTCAATTATTATTCTTTGTCGTATTTGACCCAACTATGAAAAATCAACAGATAAATCATTAATTATCTTATTTCTCTTTAAGAATAATTAATTAATCACTAATTAATTATTATTCTTTGTCAAATTTGACTGAATCCCTTAAGAATAATTAAATAAATCATTATTTTTTTATTATTCCTTAACCAATTTCTTGAGATGATAAATAAATCATTTATTTATTTATTATTTCTAAATAAAAGTTTAAATCATTTTTCCCTCCTAACCAAATATAATAAAATATTTCAAGTGGTTATTCTAAGAATGGGGTTAATAATATTTTATTATTTGAAGCATAAAAACTATCGTTGAAAGAAGAAAACTAATAGCTTGAAGACTTAATATGTTAAAATACACACAGGTATTTAATAATAATAATTTATTAATGTATATAAAATGTATATGATGATTTGAATGTTACAATGAAGCCTCGCTTTTATATCTCAGCAGGTTACCTTTTGTGAGACATGCCTTTTCACCTAACTTAATGACTATTT
>APFE030092355.1:0-31246 GCA_000404065.3 Pinus taeda
ACATTGAGAAATCATGTTAGATAAATAGAGAGTATTGTTGATCAAGTCAATTAAATTGCTCGTAGATAACTTGCATCTGGAAACAACTCTCTCTGCTTTCATTAATTGGGACTGCCACTCTGTGAATAGGATTTCCTTATGGGATTCTAATATTTTGGGCAAGTTTGCTACCTTTCCCTCATAGAGTCCTGCCAAGTAAGAAAATCTGTCAAAGTGTCTTTGGCTTGCTCTAAATCCTGCCTGGGATCAACTGACTTATCTATTATAGATGTTGTTATGTCGCATAAAGGTTCAACATGGGCGATTTCATGACATAACAATCTTATTTGTGTTATTAATACCTTGTTAATTTGCATTGCCTCTGCTTTGAACTCGGCAGGCTAGGGAAGACTCTAGAACTTTTCTACTTGAGCTGATAATTGAGCAATCTGCTCATATTTTGTCTTTGCCATCTGTTCATTCATCACCTTCAACTTTGATAATGCCTCGGATAGTTCCTTCTGTTTCTGGATTGCTACTGAATCGATCCTCTGCTTCTCTTCATGCAACTGTTTGTTTAGCTGGTTGTTTAATTGTTGCTGTGTGGACAGTTGTTGTTGTAGCTGTTCTGACTTCTATTGCTCTTCCGATAGCTATGCTTGTAATGAAGCGATCGCTTGATCCTTTTCCTTCAACAAATTGCTTACCTCCGATGCCTTATCCATGGTGGCTGCCGAATAAGCACCGGCATATTGAGATAACTTTGTCAGGTCATCGGAGGGGTCGAATTCTTCTCTCCATACCACATTTGCTATTATTGTTTGTTCAGGGAATAGATAAGGTTGATCAATCCTTCTCCTTTTCCGTTGTCGCTTTATTACAGCCCTGTGTTTTGGGCTATAGAAAACATCTAGTGGAGGAATGTCCTCCACTTGCAAAATAATTTGATCGGAGGGGTTCTTCGGAATTATTTCTACTACTGTATTTGAGGGTGGACCGTTGGTTCCTTTGCTCGGAACCTCCTTTGATGTTGTATCTTGTGTATCGGCAACTTTGGATGTTTCGGCGTCCGTTGAGGTCTCAAGATTGCCTATAATTGTATTGAATTGTTGCCATTCTTCAAGCAATCTTGGGTCCACTTGAGTGTCAACATTCATTTCTTTGTTGCTCTGCTCCTGCTGCCATTTCTATTCTTCTTCCCTTATTCTCTCATGTTCTTTCTTTTCTGCTTCCTCTTGTTCTTTCCTTTGTGCCTCTTCTTGTTCTTTTCTCTGTGCCTCTTCATGTTCTAACCTCCAGAGTTCCTCCTGCTCTCTTCTCTGGACTTCTTCATAGATTGCGGATGTAGCTGGAGGTTCATTAGTAAGCTGTTGCTCAGGCTCGCTTGACTGAATCATCGGGGTAGTAGCTAACTAATCTAGAGGCAGAGTTTGCAACCTCTGTTCTCTAAGTTCGTTAAATTCTACTAACCCGTCATCACAATATCTCATTCTGGCTAGCTGTTGTACCTGGAAAATTCACTCGGTGGAGGATAACAGGTCATCAAACTCATCTTCCTTGTGCTCGAATTTAGTAAGCTTGGCTTGATCTAGGGCATTATAGATGACTTTCTTCGGGTCGAAACGTCTATTAGGCAGGGTGGCGAGACTTAGGACGTTAATTTTTTCTGCCTCTTTCTTTGCATGTTTATAATCATGCAGAGTATAGACGCCACACCTAAGAGGAAAAGGAGGCCAAACTTGCTTCTTTGAATTTCTGAGAGTTTTCATGGCTGACGCAGTTGTAAGCTGATATGCTATTTCGCGAGCTAATAGCTTGTCTGGTATGTACAAGGGGAGGACATGAGGTCTGGCCTGACTGCCAAAAACTCTTTCATAGGTGAATTTTTCTTCTCCAAACCAGGTTCCTAGGGCTGTCAAGTCAATTTCAGCCTGAGAGGAGATCTTAGGGGCGGGTTTATCAAAAATTGCATAGTAAAGAGGTAGCATGAATCCATTGCAGATTTGGTATAAATGGTGTTTATAATGAGCTTTCCATAGTTTCTGGTGGTAGATATGAATAGACATAGGGTCTTGTGGAGTCCACCTCCACCCTAACACAGGAAACTCAGAATTGAAACAGAGAGTATCCAGAATGTAGGCACTAAAATAAAATGGAGGGATGAATCTATCACTAACACGGGATTTGTTTCTGAATTCAAGAATAGTCGTAGCCAACTTATCCGATAATATAGTCCCCCAATCCATGATTTCACTATTACATGTCGCTTCCATCAAAGGTACCATTTCTATGGAAAATTTGGAAGAATCATGCAATCCCCACAATCGACACATCATGACTCCAGCATAACAATAAGGAGAGCATAAGGAGTCGACGAAGTACTTACCCAAAGACTCATGTTTGTGTTTTGGCGGGTTCTGTCTCCATTCTCGTATAGGCACTGACTTGGTCTCATTCTCATCTCGAAACTTCTCCAGAAATGCTTTATTGTACTTCTTCTCTGGCTCGAGCAAATGGTACATTTGTCTGAAATCATTGGGCTAAAATGAACCAAATACTCTTCCATCAACAGTGCAGAATGTTTTGTCCGTAATTGGAATTTCCTCAATTCCCCATCTCACCACATCCGTATACGGAAGAATTTTCTCTCGAGCTGCTATCCTATGAAGGTAGGAATCAACCAAATCTTTTAAAGTAGCATCAGATTTCCAGCTTGAACCTGCTAAAGCTTGTACCGATGTTTGCTGAGGTTCCTCAGCTTCTACCAGGTTATAAATATTTTGCCAAGTAGTGCTTCCAAGGCCGAGACATGTGGTATCTGAGATTAATCCCTTCTTGCTTGGTCCCGGATCAGTGGCATGTTGTCCTGTTACCATAGAAGCCGAAGGCGTTCCAGACTTCTTAGATTTCTTTCCCATCGTTACTGCGGAAAAACTTTGCACAAGAGAAAAATAAACGTAATGCAGAGAATAGATGGTGAAAACCAAGTATGAGGAGATTGTGTCAATCAATAAGTAATGGAGGATTTATCATAAGGCTCCCGTGGATGCAATCTCTGAAAGGATTTAGGCATGACTGCTCATTAATTGGCCGTTAAAACATGTCAATCATTTAATTACTCATTATATCCTTTATTTGCCGAATAATGGTTTAAGCGTGGATTTGATTTTTTAGCGGTTGGACGCAAGCGAATCTCTATCGGGAAGAGAAAAGGCTTTCAATGATAATTAATATATAATATAGCGAAATCATATTGATCATTTTCGGAAGTCACGCCTGGATTCATCGCAATCGGCAATCGGAGGAAGGCTTGGGCAATTTTATTTAAGTCTTATGGAATCTTCGATCGCCGATAGCGATATCGCTTGACTCACATCGGGAGATTGAATGAGGAGAGTTTGTTATGTTCACGTCGCATTCCCCGATCACCGATTGCGATATCGCGTCGGGGCAAAGGGGAGGGACCTTTTATTATTTGTTTTTCTGATATCCATTGGCTATTTTTCTTTTATCGCATCGGGGAAAATCAATGGGTCATGGTTATTCATCCTTTGTTGTTGCGATATGTGATCTTGCGATCGCTTTATTGCAATAATAAAGGATTATTCGTTTTATTTTTAAAACCGATTATTTCAAAAGGTTTCAAGCTGTTTTGTTTATTTCCGAACCTTTAGAAGAGTGGTGGATTAATACCAATTTAATCTAAAAGGGAGCCATTTCAATTTATAATTTTCTAAAGTAAGATTTTTTGAAATGGGGGGTTGTTGTATAACACAACAATTGGCGATTCGCTAGAAGAAACAGTTATCTCTGAAAAAGTTATTGAAATTTTGAACTTTCTTTACATAAATACCTTATCAAAAAGGAAAGTTCTAATATAACTAAGTATACACACATTGTGAATATAATAAATACATGTTTTTTCTAATTCTTTCCCTTGTTAAAACTAAATACACTCTAAGTTTTAAATTGGCCTTTATTGGTTGATAATGATAAAACAAAACACCTTTCCAACTTAGCCATTTTAGTTGACTCCTTTGTCACAGGTAGAGCCTTTGCTGCTAGCAAACGTTCATAGTTTCGACAGGGATACCTTTTAACCATTTGATTGTTCACGACCCCTTCCATCTCAGAGTATGATTAAAAGAATGAATTCAAAACATGTTTTCATATTTTGTATTTCTTTTCTTTTCCTTTTCTTTTGTAAGATAAAAAGCCATTGTCCTGGTTTGGTTGCCAGCTGATTTGACAATGCCATTCACTGGTTGTAATCTAATCGAACAAGCTGGCTCGTGATGAGACCCTTTGTCTTATGTTTATAAGCCATTACCCTGTTTTGGTATGCAGTGTTGGTAATGTCGGTCAGATTATTTCCCAATGATCATGGTAAGCAGGCTTGTAATAAGACTCCTTATCTTTATATCAGATATTTTGGAATTACACTCTGAGTAATCATATACTTGAATGAATGGGATGAACAATTTTCTCCTTAGGAGAAAATGGATAACAAGGTAAGAGTTGAGGATGCTAAGATTGAATCAGTCTCTGTTTTGATATTGGTAACCTTTTTGTGACCAGTTTGAAAACATTAAAATGATTCACAGTAGTTCTAAATCTTGAGAGGATTTTCACAAAACAAAATGGGGTTTTCAGAATGCTAATATACCTAATTTCCTAGAAATTGTTCCTTTTGTTTAAGATTTCTATTTTACAAAAGTAAATATTAAAAATACTTCTTCAGAGCAACATTTCAATATAGCAAAGGCCAATAGAAGTTATTTTACAACCTTATTTCCTAATGATCCTAAATATTTCAAATCCTACTGAATTTAAAAGAGAAGGGGTTACCTCCTCAATTGAAGAATTTCTTTAAGATGAGGCCATTAATAGGAAGAGTGTCCCTCTTTCCTGATAGATCTTGTAATATGAATGTCAAATGGCCTACCTTTTCGCTGATCTGAAATGGTCCAAGCCACATCTTTTGGAATTTGGTGTGTTTACCCTTATCCTCATGTGCTTTGTCTCATTTTAGAACTAGATCACCAACCTACAACTGTTTAGAACTAGATGAAGCTGAATCAAATGATAACTTGATTATCTGTTGATGTTTATCATGAGTAATTTTGGCCTTTTCTCTTTCTTCTTCTAATTTTAAAATCTGATCATGTCTGAGTTGGATAGAAGAAGAGGGTCTTTCTTCAATACACTGAACTAGGGCTAGAGAAGGATGCGCTAAATTGGTCGGTAGTACTGCTTCTTTCCCGTAGACAAGGTTAAATGGGGAAGTACCTATAGAGGCCTTCTGCATTATTCTGTCAGCCCATAGTGCGAATACTAAAGATTTGTGCCAGTTTTTATGATTTTGTTCAATAGTTCGCTTAATGATTTTGAGTAGATTTTTATTGGTAGATTCTGCTAGACCATTACCCTGGGGATAGTAATTTGCAGAATATTTCAATTTAAATCCTCTTTTGATAGCAAACTCAGACATGGCGTTTCCAGAAAAACAAGATGCATTATAAAAAACAAGAGCATTTGGGACACCAAACCTGGTAATGATGAACTGGTCTATGAATTCTATAATTCCTTCAGATTTTGTTGTCTTTAATGGAATTGCTTCAACCCACTTGGTAAAGTAATCAGTAGCAGTAAGGATATACTTGTTGTTTGGAGGATTGTGGAGTTATCTCTCCAATGATGTCTAGTCCCCATTGTTCAAAAGGTTGATCGATATTAATTGGTTGCAAAGGAAAAGCTGGTTTCCTTTGTCTTCCACTGGAGCCTTGACAACTTCAGCATTTTCTTACATACTCATGGGTATCTCTGAATAAGGTGGGCCAGTAATATCCAACATGGATAATTTTATGAGCTGTTGTGTCAGCTCTAAAATCTCCTCCAGCTGGTCCATCGTGTAGTTCCTGCAAAACCTTTCGTGCTTCAGGTTTCTCTAGGCATCTTAATAAAACTGAATCGTAGTTTTGCCTAAAAAGCACATCATCAATGATAACAAAGTTTTTTGACTTTAATCTAATATCCCGTTTGTTTTTATAAGAGAGATTAGGAGGTGCATGTCCATTTTTCAAATAAAAGATTAAATCTGCATATTGAGATTCAGAATCGGTAATACTTATCTGGTTGATTTCTTCAATATGATCTGTCTCACCTGATTCCGGAATATTGGATGCTCCTGCTAATAACCTGCAAAAAACTTGACCTCTAACAATCTTTGCTGGCTTGATTTCCAAGTCATATTCTTGGAGTGTTGTAACCCAATTTGCCCTTTTTTCACCTAGTTCTCTTTGGATCAGTAATTGCCTTACTGCAGAAAAAGGAACTATTACTTTTGTATGGGCTTTTAGAAGGAAGGGCCTATAGTGTTTGATGACTTTATACACGACAAAGGCTTGTTTTTCAACTTCAGAGTAATTTAGTTTTGCACCTTGAAAATTTTAACTAAAGAATGAAATTGGTGCTTCCAAGTTGTGATCGTTGATTCGAGTGAGTACCGCTGCATAAGATAAATCAGACGCGATAGTGTACAATGTGAAATGATTAGAAAAATTAGGAGTGCTTAAAGCGGGAGCATTGATTATTGATTGCTTGATTAAATAAAATGCTTCTTTTTCCACAGTCCCCCATCTAAACACTGAATTTTTCTTAATCATGGTTTGTAATGGTAAAATGATATGAGAAAAATCGGGAACAAATCTTTTGACAAAGTTGATCTACCCTAAAAATGACTGTATTGATTTTTTGTTGTGAGGAAATGGGATTTCAGAAATTTCTTTAATCCTGTCGGGATCAATATAAACACCATCTTTGGAAACAATAAAGCCCAAGAGCTTTCCTTGATCTAGAGAAAAGAAGGATTTTTTTGGGATTAAGTGAAATACCATATCTTCTACAGCGTTCAAAGATTTGATTCAAATCATGTAACTGGTTAGGTCTCTTTTTTGAAAATACAGTAATATCATCTAGATAGAAAACTACTGTCTTGTTGATCAATCCTTTGAAAGCTGTATCCATTGCTCTTTGGAATGTAGCTCCTGCGTTAATAAGTCCAAAAGGAATTTTCTGATAGGCGTAGGTTCCCCATTTTGTTCTGAAAGTAGTTTTGAGTCTATCATCAGGATGAACCAGAACTTGGTTGTATCTTGAAAAACCGTCTAGAAAGGACATTAGTTCAGAACCTGCTACTGAATAGAGTATTTGCTCCATGGTGGGTAAGGGGAAATTATCTTTTTGACTTTCCTTATTCAGATTTTTGAAATCTATACAAATCCTGATGTCACCATTCTTTTTCCTAATAGGCACCATGTTGGAGACCCAGTTTGAGTGTCGAACAGGAAAAATAATCTTTGCTTTTAAGAGTTTATTTAGTTCTGATTTTATCTGACTCTCTAAGTTTGGATGTATTTTCCTTAATTTTTGTTGTACTGGTTTTTGTTCAGGTAGCATTGGAATGGTATGCTGTATGATAGATGTATCATATGTTTTTAAATAATCATAATTCCAAGCGAAGACATGTTTATTTTTTCTTAATAATCTAATAAATGTTGTCTGTTCCTGTTCAGAAAGTCCTAATCCTAAATTGATATTTTAAGGATTTTGCTTTGTACCAAGATTTATCAATTCAAACCTTAAGGTAGAACTTTGGATTTTTGAATTGGTTACATGTTTGAACCTGTCTTTAATGTCATAGAGATCTTCAAGTTTAACGACAGGTTTTGGTATGGAGTTTTCCTCATGCTTTTCTTTCATCTGAAGATCATGATCATTTTCATCAATGATCTGATCGTTGTAGGATTTATCAGAAGTTAAGAAATGTAGAATGTCTTCATCGTGGTTGAATACTCTTCAATTGGTAATATTGTCGAGGATTGATGGCCTAAAGATCAACTCTACCGAAAATCTATCTAGACTAAAATCTTCAGAAGGCAGGAGTTTAGAAGCAACATTAGCCAACAGGTCAGCTGCTGCATTCTGGGATCTGGGGATAGGTGAAATATTGAATGCTAAGAAATGAGATAAAAGTTCCTGGACTAGAGACTGGTAGTGTTTAAGGTGATTAGAGAGACAATGGATTGTATTTCGAACTTGTTTTATAACAATCTCTGAATCACCGAACACTTTTAAATATTGAACTTTCAAGCCGATAGCTTTGTATAATCCTTGGATCAAGGCTTCATACTCTGCTGTATTATTCGTGCATTCAAATTCTAATCTACAAGAAAGCATCGTTTTTTCTCCCTCAGGGCTGACTAAAATACACCCTGCTCTTGATCCTTCACTAGATTTTGAACCGTCAAAATATAAAGACCAAAATAAAGAATTATCAACATTTTTATTTACAAAATTCTCAGTAACATTAACACATATAGATCTGTCAGTTTGTGAAAAATTTTCGATTTGTGATGTGAAATTGTTTACCGAGAAAGGAGATGGCTGGGCAATATAATTGCCAAAGAATGATTCAGAAGAAGTTAAATGCAACTGGTTGATTCTCTTGTTCGAACTCTGTAACAGTATGTGTCATGTGTTTCTCCCGATTGATTTTTATTTGATTTGGCTTTCCTTTGTAGGGCAGCCACATATGAGACCAATCGGTAGAAATATACCCGTGGAGCTTTTCAGACCAATCTCTGCTTAGGATTAAACCATAGAACTCAGGTATATCAGCGATTAAGATATCAATTCTCTAAACCACTCGTGGATCATCCGATAACCTGATTGTAACAGAGTTTATTTCCCCTAAAACCTAGACTTTAGTTCTATCTAACACCACAATGTGAATTGAGGACTTCTTGGGTTCTATGTTCAGTTTAGAACAAACTGAAGCTGGCATTATATTGGATGATGCCCCAGAGTCAATCAGGCAGTTATGTAGATTGCGATTGTAGATTTCGTACGTTAAGAGAAAAGGAGGGGTATGGGAATTCGATCTGTCTCCAATTAGAATTGTATCAGTTGCCTCAACTCTACCAGAAGGTGGTTGTCCTGAATCTCTTGCAGCTTTAGTACTGGGAAGAGGCGAAGAAGGAACTGCATTAAGTTCTTTGAGAAGAAATTTTTGTTGATGTTTTAATTTGCTGAGTTCAAACATGGTGATGTTTGCCTTAGTCTTTTTCATATCATCAACAATATTATAGTCCATTGAATTCGATACTACCAATGTCTTAGATGATGTAGGTATATTGGAGGATGACAGTTGATTTTGAGGTACTATTGCAGCTGGCTTACTTGTGGGTACCTTTTCCTTTGTAGTATTAGTGCCTGCACTCCTTTTCTTTGAATTTGCCTGGACAGGTTCAGGAGTACTTTTACTCCTAGTAGTCACAGGAAAGGCTTCTTGTTCAGCTTCGATATCAGAGTTAGGCAATATGAAGTCCCACATTCCATGGCATTCAACGACTTCCTCTTCTTCTAATTCATCGGATGGTGCAATTGTTTCTTCTTCTTCTTCTTCCTCGGGATCTGAATCTGCATAAGATATAACATTTGGAGGCTTGGACTCAGGTTTCTTAAAATTCCTATCAGGTTTCTTTGTTGAGGACTCTGCTACTTGCTTTTTTATTTCAACCATTTCATTTGACATGGTTTTGGGGACTTTTTGAAGGCCCTCCATTTCGTATGGATATTTGGTGATTTTCTTTTTTGAATCATCCTTGAAAGACACTTTTTTGGATTTCTGTTCCTCGAGAGCAGCTTTCTTTTCCAAAGCGATTACACGTTTTTCGACAGCGAGGGCTTCTTTCATGTTTTCAGCAAATGTAGGTTTTTTAGCCCTATCTACAAAAATGGCTATATTTGAGGGTAAGGCTGTAATGTACGACTCGCTTCTAATTTGTTCACTTGGCTTATCATTGATAGGGATTTTGTTCAAGAGTTTGTTAAATCGAGAGTTAAACTCCTTAATTAGTTCTCTTGATTCGATCCTTAGATTGGAAAGGTCATTGATGAGTGTGGCCAAGGATCTATCATCGCCGTATTTGGTAAGAAATTGTTCCTGAAAGATATTCCAACTAGTGATGGATCCAGAGGGCAAGGAAAAATACTAAGACCCTGCTGATACTTGTAATGTGTAGGGGAACAGTCTAACTACAACATCTTCTTCTATTACTCCTTTCAGATTAACCGACAACATGAAATTATTTATGTGTTGCTCAGCTAATGTTCGAACATATGGATTAAACTTTGGTAACCATTTCTCAGGATAATCGGGTAATGGATGTAAAGGCATAGGCATAGTGACTGCACTAGGACTTCTCCATGGTGTCTGAGCCATTTTAAGAGTACCAACGATTGCGTGTGGTGTTCCAGGTGTTTGGGGAGGAGGTGGAAATGAAGACTGAAAAGATTGTGATGTTGATGGTGAAGTCCCCTGGTGAACAATAATATGTAATGGTGAAGTGGGTGTTTGACTTCGCACTAGTGATGATGAGATGGAAGATGATGGAGAAAAGGTTTCACTACCAGAACCTTCAGTGTTATTTTCAATCCTTTTCCTTTGGGGTAAAGGAAACTCAGGTGGTTCAATACTGAGTTTTTCACTTTGAAGTCTGGTAAGATGATGAGGTAGGCGGAATTGCGAAGTCTGACTGCCTTGTGATACTTCAGATCTAGGAGGTGAAATAGAGAAGCCTTGAAGTTTCTGGATGATAGACTGAACTTCAGGGGACTCTGGGCTTAAATGGTCTGAAGTATGATGGGGTTGAGCAGTAGTAGTTGATCCTTCCTCTTCTCATTTGGATACTGGTATTTAAGAGTGCAAAAGAGAGGTCCAAGGAGAGGTGGAGGGTGATTTACTCTCTGAATGGTCTATAGGTTTTGACTTACTCACCATTCATAGTGGAGGCCCTCCTTCTAGCGCCAGAAATGTTTATGCCCCGAAAATCGTTACATCAACATCGGGGGTAACCACCCGGTCCGGACCTTAATACAGCTCCTTTTCCGTTTGGGATGGTGGCTCCGACTGGATATAATGGGACTAGTTTCCCAATAGTGAATAAAAGGGGGTGAATGAATGATTGGTTTTCTAACAAGTGATAATAAATGGAGGACTTATTCTATAAATGAAAAACATAAATGACTATTTTATCCCGGGAAGCTTCTATTCTTTAAGTGCAATGTTTAATAATCTATGTTTGCTGATAGGTATATAGATGACACTATGCAATAAACAAAGACATTAATTTAAATGATAATTTCTTCGTTCAAATAGTTGAACGAAGTAATTAATAAAGCGATATTACACTTCTCTTTTATATTACTGATACATGCATGATTGAAAGAATAGAAAACTGTAAACATCCAATAGTGGAAAGCATAAAGTTTACTGTTAAAATACATTCATATATTCAATAATAGCATAAATGACCAAATAACAATTCACATAAAAGGAATAAATTCAGACATAGATAATAGTACCATATGAGCTGTGAATTATTCCCTACGCCAATCGCAATTTGAATTCCTTCTTCCGATTCAGAAATACTTTAAAATAAAGGCAATAGTGCACATTCATATCAAAGTTTCATTGTCAAAATTTGGAAAGATTTGGTCCAGTCTTCATAAAAGAATATGCTTGAAGTACAGTAGTGCAACTCCAAGCTTAAGTCATATACAAAAACTTTACGACCATTTCTAAATGCATGAAAGGGTCTATAAATACTAAACTAAGCTAACAAACTACAAAATTAAAATGCTACTAAATTGGTATAATCCGATCTTAAAATATATCTCCCACAGTGATCTGGAAATCGGCAACGATGATTCATTCTTCTGGCTGTTTTCCCTTTGTCCTGAGTTGGCATATTGCCAGCATTGGCTCCACTTCTTGAGGGCGGGTTAGTCGAGAATTGATTTGAGCAGTATAGGTGGCATCATGTATATCGAGAATGATACACCTGATTGCATCTGTCAAGCATTTGAGGGTGGCTCTCTGACTGTATGGTTTTACTAGGAACAACCAATAGGTGTACCAAGTTAAACTTTTAATCCCTGAGATCAATCTCCCATTCTTTTCAAGCTCTTGGTTACATAACTGCTCCAATGTCTTGGCCGATAATAGTTTACCTGGTGTACATTGAGAAATCATGTTAGATAGATAGAGAGTGTTATTGATCAAGTTAATTAAATTGCTCATAGATAACTTGAATCGGGAAACAACTCTCTCTGCTTTCATTAATTGGGACTGCCATTCTGTGAATAGGATTTCCTTATGGGATTCTAAGATTTTGGGCAAGTTTGCTGCCTTTCCCTCATTAGAGTCCTGCCATGTAAGAAAATCTGTCAAAGTGTCTTCGGCTTTCTCTAAATCCTGCCTGGCATCCACTGACTTATCTATTATAGATGATGTTATGTCGCATAAAGGTTCTACTTGGGCGATTTCATGACATAACAATCTTATTTGTGTTATTAATGCCTTGTTAATTTGCATTGCCTCTGCTCTAAACTCAGCAGGTTGGGGAAGACTCTTGAACTTTTCTACTTGAGCTGATAATTGAGCAATTTGCTCATCTTTTGTCTTTTCCATCAATTCATTCATCGCCTTCAACTTTGATAATGCCTCTGATAGTTCTTTCTGTTTCTGAATTGCTCCCGAATCGATCCTCTGCTTCTCTTCATGCAACTGTTTTATTAGCTGGTTGTTTAATTGTTGTTGTGTGGACAGTTGCTATTGTAGCTGTTCTGACTTCTACTGCTCTTCCGATAGCTGCGCTTGCAATAAAGAAATCACTTGATCCTTTTCCTTCAACAAATTGCTTACCTCTGATGCCTTATCCATGGTGGCTTCCAAATAGGCACTGACATATTGAGATAACTTGGTTAGGTCATCGGAGAGGTCGAATTATTCTCTCCATACCACATTTGCTGTTATTGTTTGTTCAGGGAACAGAGAAGGTTGATCAATCCTTCTTCTCTTCCGTCGTCGTTTTATCACAGCCCTGTGTTTCGGGCTATAGAAAACACCTAGTGGAGGAATTTCCTCCACTTGCAAAATAATTTTATCGGAGGGGTTCTTCGGAATTATTTCTACTACTGTACTTGAGGGTGGACCACTAGTTCCTTTGCTTGGAACCTCCTGTGATGCTGTATCTTGTGTATCGGCAGCTTTGGATGTTTTGACGTCCGTTGAGGTCTCAAGATTGCCTATAATTGTATTGAATTGTTGCCATTCTTCAAGCAATCTTGGGTCCACTTGAGTATCCACATTTATTTCTTTGCTGCTCTGCTTCTGCTGCCTTTTCTGTTCTTCTTCCCTTATTCTCTCCTGTTTCTTCTTTTCTGCCTCCTCTTGTTCTTTTTTCTGTGCCTCTTCTTGTTATTTTCTCTGTGCCTCTTCCTGTTCTATTCTTCGGAGTTCCTCCTGCTCTCTTCTCTGGACTTCTTCATAGATTGCGGATGTAGCAGGAGGTTCATTAGTAAGCTACTGCTCAAGCTCGCTTGACTGAATCGTCAGGGTAGTAGCTAACAAATCTAGAGGCAGAGTTTGCAACCTCTGTTCTCTAAGTTTGTTAAATTCTACCAACCCGTCGTCACGATATCTCATCCTGGCTAGCTGTTGTACCTGGAAGATTGACTCGGCGGAGGAGAACAGGTCATCAAACTCATCTTCCTTGTGCTCGAATTTAGTGAGCTTGGCTTGATCCAGGGCATTGTAGATGACTTTCTTCGGGTCAAAACGTCTATTAGGCAGAGTGGCGAGACTTAGGACGTTTATTTTTTCTGCCTCTTTCTCTGTATGTTTATAATCATGCTGAGTATAGACGCAACACCTAAGAGGAAAAGGAGGCCAAACTTACTTCTTTGAATTTCTGAGAGTTTTAGTGGTTGACACAGTTGTAAGCTGATATGCTATTTTGCGAGCTAATAGCTTGTCTGGTATGTACAAGGGGAGGACATGAGGTCTGGCCTGACTGCCAAAAACTCTTACATAGGTGAACTTTTCTTCTCCAAACCAGGTTCCTAGGGCTGTCAAGTCAATCTCAGCCTGAGAGGAGATCTTAGGGGCAGGTTTATCAAAAATTACATAGTAAAGGGGTAGCATGAATCCATTGCAGACTTGGTATAAATGGTGTTTATAATGAGCTTTCCATAGTTTCTGGTGGTAGACATGAATAGGCATAGGTTCCTGTGGAGTCCATCTCCACCCTAACACAGGAAACTCAGAATTGAAACAAAGGGTATCCAGAATATAGGCACTAAAATAAAATGGAGGGATGAACCTATCAGTAACACGGGATTTGTTTCTGAACTCAAGAATAGCCGTAGCCAACTTATCCGATAATATATTCCCCCAATCCATTATATCACTATTACATGCCGCTTCCATCAAAGGAACCATCTCTATGGAAAACTTGGAAGAATCATGCAATCCCCATAATCGACACATCATGACTCCAGCATAACAATAAGGAGAGCATAAGGAGTTGACAAAGTACTTACCCGAAAACTCATGTTTGTGTTTCGCCGGGTTCTATCTCCATTCTCATATAGGCGCTGACTCGGTCTCATTCTTATCTCAAAACTTCTCCAGAAATGCTTTATTGTACTTCTTTTCTGGCTCGGGCAAGTGGTACATTTGTCTGAAATCGTTGGGCTGAAATGAACCAAATACTCTTCCATCAACAGTGCAGAATGTTCTGTCCGTGATCGGAATTTCCTCAATTGCCCATCTCACCACATCCGTATATGGAAGAATTTTCTCTCGAGATGTTATCCTATGTAGGTAGGAATCAACAAAGTCTTTTAAAATAGCATCATATTTCTGGCTTGAACCTGCTGAAACTTGTACCGATGTTTGCTGAGGATCCTCGGCTTCTACCAAGTTGTAAATACTTTGCCAAGTAGTGCTGCAAAGGCCGAGACATGTGGTATCTGAGATTAATCCCTTCTTGCTTGGTCCCAGATCGGTGGCATGTTGTCCTATTACCATAGGAGCCAAAGGCGTTCCAGACTTCTTAGATTTCTTTCCCATCGTTAATGCGGAAACAATCTGCCCAATAGAAAAATAAACGTAATGCATAGAATAGGTGGCTAAAACCAAGTATGAGGCAATTGCGTTAATCAATGAGTAATGGAGGATTTATCATAAGGCTCCCGCGGATGCAATCTCTGAAAGGATTTAGGCATGACTGCTCATTAATTCGCCGTTAAAACCTGTCAATCGTTTAATTGCTCATTATGTCCTTTATTTGCCGAATAATGGTTTAAGCGTGGATTTGATTTTTTGGCGGTTGGACGCGAGTGAATCTCTATCGGGAAGAGAAAAGGATTTCAATGATAATTAATATTTAATATAGCGAAATCATATTGATCCTTTTCGAAAGTTACGCTTTAGGCTCATCGCAATCGGTAATTGGAGGAAAGTTTGGGCAATTTTATTTAAGTCTTATGGAATCCCCGATCGCCGATAGCGATATCGCTTGATTCGCATCGGGAGATTGAAAGAGGAAAGTTTTTATGTTCACGTCGCATTCCCCGACCGCCGATTGTGATATCGCGTCAGAGTGAAGGGGAGGGGCCTTTTATTATTTGTTTTCCCGATATCCATTGGCTATTTTGCTTTTATCGCATCGGGGAAAATCAATGGGTCATGGTTTATGCATCCTTTATTGTTGCGATGCGATCTTGCGATTGCTTTATCACAATAATAAAGGATTATTTGTTTTGATTAATTTCAAAAGGTTTAAAGCCGTTTTATTTATTTCCGAACCTTTAGAAAAGTGATGGATTAATACCAATTTATTCTAAAAGGGGCCCATTGCAATTTATAATTTTCTAAAGTAAAATAAATTGAAATGGGGGGTTGTTGTATAGCACAACAAGTTCCTATGATATTCTTATCATGAGGTCTAGGAACTAATTCCCAAGTATTTTTCTTTTCAATTCACTCAAGTTCTTCATTCGTTGCCTTGACACAACATTCTTCTTTGCATGCTTCATTTACATTTTGAGGTTTAGTGGAAGATAGTAATGCTAGGTAGCTTGAAGCTTTGACAATGGTTCTTCTAGTCTACACACCTACCCCTTTTTCTCCTAAGATTTGAGCTTCTTGATGATTTTTCTAAACATACCTAGACAAAGTCTTTTCTTCTACTATTATCTCTTCTTCTGGTGCTTCATTGTTTTCTTCTTCAGAATTATTCTGATTTGATGTGGGAGGATAATCCTCATCTTCTTCATAATCTTCAGTTTTTATTTGTTTTGGATTTTTTCATGCTTCGTCAACCACAACATAAATACTTTCAATGATTTTCCCAAGTCTTTTATTATAACATTTATATCCTTTACTTTGGGAAGAGTAACCAAGGAGAATACCTTCATCTACTCTGGGCTCAAACTTACCAAGCTTTTCATCAGTCCTTTTGATGTAACATTTGCTTCCAAAAACTTTGAAGTATTTTACAGTAGGAGTCTTACGATACCAAAGTTCATGTGGAGTTTGAGTGTTGTTTACCCAAACATTTGCCTTGTTGAGAATAGTGACGACAGCAAATGCAGCTTCACCCCAGAAGGTTGCACGAGTTCCAGAATCATCTAGTAGACCATGAGCCATTTGTTGAATAATTTTGTTCATCATTTCTACCACTCCATTTTGCTGAGGAGTCCTTGTGGTGGAGAATTCCATTTTTATTCCATGTTCTTCAAAAAACTCGAAGAATTCATCAGAGGTAAATGCCCTTCCTCGGTCAGATATGAGGCATTTGATTTTGCGATCTAATTCATTTTCAACCAAAGCTTTGAAGGCTTTGAACTTTTCAAATGCTTCACCTTTATGCTTTAGAAGTCCTATCCAACACATTCTGGAAAAATTGTCAATGGACAATATAAAGTATTCTTCTCCACGAGGTGACTTTTTCCTTGATGGTCCACGTAAATCAGTATGAACAAGTTCAAGAGGCTTACTAGCTGATCCTTCCTTTTCAGGGAAATGTGCTCTGATTTGCTTACCAAATTGACATTATTTGCATATTGTATTTTTTGGAATGCTGATATCAAGAAGATCATGAACAACCTAGAATTTGCATGCTTTTCTTATTTGAGGGAAGCTTAGATGCCCCAATCTTCTGTGCCATAGCCAGTGTTCATCATTTTTTCTTAGATAGTACTATTGTTGTCCTCCCTTGAGTATGTATAAGTTGTTTGGAGTTATTATACATTTGATCACTATTTCTCCTGTATCAAGCTGATGAACAACACATCCATTTGATCAAAATACTACATTTCCATGATCACACATTTGACTGACACTCAACAGGTTATGCTTTAGACCATCAACATACATAACATTTCTGGGTTTAATATTTTCTTTCAAGAGAACAAAGCCTTTACCTTTAGTGACAGCAGGAGTTTCATTTCCAAATGAGACCTTCTTTTCCTTTTCTAACGCATTATGTGAATGAAGTTTTTCTTTGTCACCTGTCATGTGTTTTGAGCATCCACTGTCGATGTACCACCGATTTTCTTGCCCTTATGCATATAATGCTATACCACATCTTTCTGTTTGCAGTTCTTTCTTTCTCCATATTTTGGGACTTAATGAAGTTTTCTCCTTCTGAGATGTTTGCCGAAATTTACTCTTGCATTCAGATTCTTCATGACTGAAGTTGCTACAGATAGAGCATTCTATTTCATTTTCAAAAAGAGAAAAGTTATTGTAGGTCCTTTTCATGGTCCCTGTCACATTCCTTTGATTTCTTGCTTCTCTAGTCATGATGGTCTTGTAAGCAACACATTGAGTAGCTTTGTGTCAAAAGTTATGACATGAAAAACATTGGCCATTAAAGAAGTTCTTGCGATTATCGAATCTACTGACTTGGTGATTGTAGTTTTTATTGATAATCATTCTTGAAGTAGATTGAGTATGATTTACTTGAGGTTGGTTGTAGCTTCTGTACATCCTTGAAGTAGATTGAACCCGATTTACCTGGTGATCTTCTTTATGCCTTTGCTTGTCAAACTGTTCACTGCTCTTTACTGCATCAAGATAGCTTTTAGTGGAGGTTAACGGCTTCTGTGCTTGAGATGCTTCTTCAGTGTATCTAAGACCTATCTTTATCAAAGGAGAATAGTGCATTTTGATGATTTCATTTAAGGTTTCTGATCCTTTAGTAAGTCTAATATTGAGAGCTTTTGTTTTCTCAATATCCTTTCTTAGATCCACAATTTCACATTCTAGTTTTTCATTGTGTTTTTCTCTTTCGCAAGTTGGACTGTCAAAGTATCTATAATCATATTCTTTTCTTCTAAACAAATTTTGAGTTTAGAGATTTCTTCATAAAGGTAATCTTCATCTAAAGCATCCAAGAAATCATCGTCTTCAAAAGCCATCATAATTCTATAGTCATTACTATTTTCATCTTCATCACTATTTGATAAACCATCGTTATCTTCATGTGTATAGTAGCTCTTCTTACTTAAACTTTGTTTTCTATTCCATTTTACAGATTCCTTACCTTTATCAACCTTATCTTTATCAAGACATTTGGTAGCATAATGACCGACTCTTCCACAAGAAAAACATTTGAAAGGTAGTTTACCTCTGAATCTTCCGAAACCCCGTTGAAGGTTCTTGACAAAGTTTTCTTCTTCTTCTCCTTCTCATTCATTGAGTTCTTCTTTTCTTGAAGCTTTGAATGCAGCTTCTCTCATATTTGATGGACCTCCTTTTCTCATCTCTAAAATAGTTAAGATTTCATGCAGCTATGTCAGAGTAATAGTCTGAAGATCCTGCTTTTCTTCTATGGCAGGTACTTTTGATTCAAACTTAGCAAACAAGGATCTTAAAAACTTTTCAACTAAAATAACTTCTTTTATCTCTTCACCCAAATTCTTCATGCAATTAACAATCTCATCTATATGTAAGAAGTAACTAGCTATACTTTCATCATTGTGCATTTTGAGAGTTTCATGTTGAATTCTAAGAGTTTGCAGTTTTGCATGTTTTACCTGAGAGTCTCCTTCATAGGTTAGAACGATTTTGTCCCATATTTATTTGGTGGATTTGAGCTGCATAAATTGGACAAATTCTGATTGTGACAGATTTCCCAATAATGTAGTAACAACTTTGGCATTGGTTTCATATTGCTTTTTACCTACCGCATCTGTAGGAATTGCTGATGGAAATACATATCCTCCTTCCACAATTTCCCAGACATATGTTCCAAGAGACTAAAGATAGGTTGTGGTTCTTACCTTCCAATAAACAAAGTTGCTTCCATCAAAGATTGTTGGTCTGATGGATCCCTCTCTTTCTTGATTACTCATGATGATGGATCTTCCTTCAAGCGATTAAGCTTCTTCTGAAGGACTTGCTCTGATTATAATTGTTGGAAATAATACTGAGAGGTGGGGTGAATCAATATTAGCAAGTCAATTATTTTTCATTTCCAAAATCAGATTCATATACTCTACTTCAGTTAATGGAACTCGCATGTATACACAACTGTGTTTAAGGCAACTAGCGTATATCCTACAAACTTATGATTCAGTTAATTCATCAAATGATGATCTTTATTCAATGCATCAGAGCCATATAAACAGTAACCAAGTGCAATAAAAATAGAACAGGCAATCACACATATGAACACTATATATAAGGTGGAAACCCAATGTGGGTAAAACCACCTGCTGTAATCGTCTCTATCTTTTTAATAAGAAATTTAATTTTACAATTTTTGTACTGGTGCAGACTTATACCAGTACGCAGGCTTCTACCTGCAGAAGGCTACAACCTTCTCTCATTCTCTAGCTTCTCCTGGAAGGGAGCTACAACCCCCTAGCTCTTATACTAGCTGATATGTTTACTAGTACGTAGGTGCTGGCCTACAGAAGGCTACAACCTTATCTTTTCTTCCAAGGACCACGTTTCATAAATTTTCAGACTGGATCCATGAATAACATTATTCAATCAAAATATATATGCATCAACCAATCTCCTTTGCACCAACCACAACTCAATCAATCACTTTGACAACCCTTCAATCTGATCTTTCAGAATGTTGTAAGCAGAAAATAGTAACCAGAACCCAAGCTAGAACCTAGAACACTGCAACAACAAATAGAAGCAGCTAAAACATATTTTATAAGGTATACGCTACTTCCATGTGTCGAACCTGCGTGCATACTCTCTTTTCTCGAGGCGAACATGCGTACAGATCTGCAAATCAAACTTAAGATGTATACGATGTTTTGATATGCAGAACCAACGTGTATACATGCCTTTTCTAAAGTGAACCTACATACAGATTTGTAAATGATGATTTAAATATTACAATGCCAAACTTCATTTATACCCAGATCATCATATTTATGGACTACAACATGCACCAGTTATTTAGATAAATGATCCAACCATATAAAGATACTTCACTTCAAGCCTTAAGGTCTTGACCCATCATTAGATCTTATCCTTCATCAAGTGCTAAGGTTCATCCTTGGTTCAGATCCAGCTATGCACCGTAACCCAATAACATGTACTCTAGATCTTGCTTATCATCAGATATTCAATACTTGAGTTGCCTAACCTAATGATCTTCTTCTCCTTATATAGTGTTAGGCCTTTCTTAATACCATGGTCCAAAACCACTTAGGACCAATACCTTGGACCAAATACCAGGGATCAATACTTCGGACCAGATACTTTGGACCAATACCATGGATCAAAATACCATGGGCCAAATACCATGGACCAAAACTTGGATTTCCAACATGTATGCGCCTTTCCTTTTGTGAAACTGTGTGTGTACATTATACACACTTTTTGGTCTGTTAAACCATGTGTATATGCTACTTTATCAACGTGAACCTAGGTATACTTCTCTTTCCTCATTCTGTGAAGTTTGATCTGTAACTCTGAGCTATTATCCTGCTGAACTGTACTCTGACATTTGAGTGAGTTTCCATCAAGGACAACACCTGTGTCAAATCTGAGTCATAATGCCAACATGTAGCACAACACCATGGTAGCTCCATACACTACATGTCATGTGCTTTCACTCATCTTTTTTCTGTGGTCGCTTGTAAGCTTAGAGTGTGTCAGTCTTCATCATTATATCTTTCTTGTTTGCTTGCTCACATAGCTATCTTGTTTTTGAACCATGACTTCACCAACATGGGCCAACCAATGTGTCGGTGGCTGCATTGGAAGTATCACTTTATGTGAGATGGCCCATGCACCATTAGCTTAGGAGTAGGAGTAGTGTTTACTTTTAGTTGGTTTGCTTGCATTCTTGTTTGCTTACTTGCTTTGTTTGTTTGTTTGCTTGTTTTCTTGTTCACTTACTCGTTTTTCATTCACTTTTGCTTCTGCTCTTGCTTTGCTTTGTTATTTGTTAGTTCGTAGGATAGTTTCGCATGAAACCATGTATGAATCTTAAAACAAGCTGGGTAAAGTACAAGATGCCTTGTGCAGCTATCACTACTTGGTTATCTATCATCTTGCCTTTGTATGAAGAACTTGTTACTTTTAGTCCATGATACGTCGAAGGAAAATACATAATGTTCAAAGTGAACCTTGGTGAAAACACAACGCTTGGGCGCTAACTAGTATCACCTACTCTAGTCGATTGTTTCTGGGTTAACCCTTATCAGTTCAGTCAAGTAGAGTAAGATGAGGGGGAAAACCTTAACAGGCACATCAGAGGTATAATAAACTAATTCTGTACTGGAACAACATCTTCTTTTCTCAATAAGTTGGGATCCCTCTTCCGCCTCTGAAATGAATAAGTGTTATGCACAATTGAAAAAATGAAGAAAAAGGAAAAGGTGAAAAAAGTTTGAAAAACTGAAAAATGAATAAGGCAAAGGAAGAGAAAGGATACCTACACAAATAGGTGATGCAAGTAACTCCTCCGGGGTATTGACCAGGCTCGCTGGCTGTAGAGCCATGCTTGTGTTCCTATGTGACTCTGTCGGGGTATTGTCCATGCCTGCTGGTAGCAAAGCAACACCAGAGATGAAACTAAGACTCTTACAACTATACTGCTTCTGCACCAATATACCCCTCAACCCCAATTGAAATAACTCTGTTGCCTTGGCTTGGAATGTGTGTCAATCGACCAAGAGCTTGGCAGATACTCCATCTTACAATCAAGCCAGTGTGAAACCAAGACGAACTCAGAACTGAAAAATACTTCCAGAGGTGTTAGACTTGCTTTTCATGAACAAGGTCCATTTAGAGCATTGGAGTTCTACTAGTCTGTCACCAAGTGTTGTAGTCGCTACAACCACCCTCCAAAATTTTTCCTTAGCTTCATTTTGGAGCCCCCCTACCAACCTTTCATAGCAGCATGTCTTGCTTCATCAAGTACACAAGCTCTAGTGATTTTCTTGCAGAAAGATAGCCTGTCGATCAAACCTTGATGCATTAACCTCACAAGTAGTTCATACGAACTTGGTCCAACAACAGGCTGAGAAGATCCTTCAAGAATTTATGCAAATATGGAGGGAAACCAGCCTTCCCTCTAGAAATTGCGCAATCCCGACTGGAAACCTGCTGGGCCCCAGAATTGTGCAATTCTGTTGAGCAAACTTGACCTAGATAATTGTGCAATCCTTCTAAGCTAGGCTGCTCAGCTCAGAGTTTGTACAAATCTAGGCACGAATCAACTGCTCTGCCAAAAAATTACACAAATCCTCTGAGCAGCGAGCCCAGCTCCTAGCTAGAAATGCACATTTTCACCCAGCAGTTGAGTAGACTCTTGCATGTGCAGCTGAGTTGACCAGTTCCCTCCGAGACCAGCAAAACAAACTTGCATGCATAGGCTGCTTCTCCCAAGGAAACATGCAAAGGCATCCCTTATTTTAGGGATATATTCTTGGCAGTTGGAGGTTACATGCAAGGATCATTCAGAAACCTCCCACCAAGTGTCACTTTCCCTAGATTTGTGGCATGTGCATCACAACCTCGATTTTATCAAAACTCATCAACAAGATGCTGCAGAGCTCATTCATCACATCAACCTTGCATCTTTGACATCCCACATCGCATCTAGGACTTGCCAACACATTGAGCTCAATTATTTTGGGGTAAGCCCACTTTCCATGTCTTGTGTTTCATTTTTGGCACTTTTTGTGTTTTTCTTCATTTGAATGTTGTCTACTTGATTCCAGTGAGAACTTGTTGTCATTTTGATACATACTAGCTTGTACCAGCACCATTTCTGTTTTCATTGTCATTTCGCTAATGTCACATGCATGAAATTGTTTTGCATGAGTAGTCACCGGTTCGACGACTCACTTTTTCAATGTTTGCATGCGCGATCAATCACTTCTGCTTTTACTTAGTGTCGCCATTCATTCACTTCACTTTTGATTTTAGTTTCGCATCGGTGAGTCTATCCAACCTTGGCCCGGACTCTACCTCCATTGAGACAACATTATGCAATCCAGGGAAGGAAGGATCTGTCTTCCTCTCTAGAAATGTGCATTTCTTCCTAGGCACAATGCAGTCCTTGAGCCTATAGTCACTCCCAGAATGGACTATGCATTGTGTAGCTCCAGTAGTTATTCAGTCTTCTAGCAGCCCAAACTATGCTTTGCACAGTCTTAGCAGTTAGTCTCCCAACCTCTCAGCGGAAATTACACAACCTTCATGATCAGTCACATAGGTATGTTGCAAGTCAGTTCTCAAGTTCATTTTGGTTTTTGACTAAAATATTACTTGCCATGAGTGTTTCCATGTCTCCAGGTAGTGCAAGTGTTCATTTGCTTCTTAGCAGTACAGGTAGAATGGTTTCCAGGAGAGCAGAGTCGAAAACACTGTTCAGAGCACACTTGGGGATGTAGTCTATCAAGTGTCTATGAGCTTGCCTATTTATGAAGACATCAAGTTGTTCATAGACAAGGATATCAAGATATGACGACAACAATATCACAGCAAGAAACATCATGAACAACAGCTGAAGGCAGCATATCGGATGCAACGAATGCAAGAGGAAGGTTGTTAACAACACGAATGCGAAACAAAGTTGCAAGCTCAAGCATATTCACTGATGATCAAAGAAACTTTGGAGACTCAGGCTATGAGGTGACAACGCGACATGAAGATCACACGAAGGTAGAGAATGGAACAAAGAAGGAGTTGCATGTGCTAAAGCAGCAACATGAGGAAGAACATGAGTTGCGCAAACAAGCGAATGAGTTGTAGTAGGAATAGGAACATCAGGGGGCGCAACATGCACTCATGGATGAAACTGCACTTGTACAAGTTATAGATCCATCCCAACAGCTAACACGGAGTAAACATGGTGAGAAGTGTTGTTGATCACGTGCAAGGGATTCAGCAACATGCATGTCATTATGCACATAGATGTGATCCAACCCATTCATCACACTCACCAAGGTGAAGACAAGAAGCAAGCCCGACTAGAGCTGAGCATGTAGTTGACAGTTGATGCACATGACCACCAGCACACACTAGAAGATCAACACGAACATTATGCATCAGTATGTTACTGGTTCGGTTGCACCAAGATGACCATGCACATGCTAGCAGACAAGTTGGATGAAGGATCCACACTAATGCACCTGGATGCAATAAAGGAAAGAGTTCGCTTCACCAAGATGTCACCATGGGGTGCATGCACGTAGTCACGGATGACGAAGCTTGGCATCAGCTCACCACCTTAACCATCACAAGCTTGTCAAAGAGTTGGTCTCACCACAACAGACTGAGTGTCAGTGATGTCTTTCATGGCTTGCTCAAGCCATTTTGGCTAACATGAGTACATGTGCATTGTAACGTAATGTTGTGTCAAGTTGAAGTTCAAGTGTCAATAGCTAGATGTAACAATCATAGAGTAGATGAAGAGTCATGAGGGTAGATGAACTATCACAAAGGGGAATGTCGAGGGTCACCCCACCCTTTGCTATAAATAGAACCTCATAACTCATTGTAAAGGATTTGTGTCAGCCAAGCTTCCGATAAGACTATCTTGGAGAGAGCTTGGACAGTATTGTAATGAGCCTTGGCTTGTCCATTGCATAGAGCTAGTACATCTCTTTGGAGGAGCAGGCAGTTGTGGCTATAACATTCCACTATTGGGACTAGTGGTTGGACATGGAAGTATTTTATCACTGGAACTTACACTTCTTAATATAACATAGCCATCACGTTTCATGTATATGTTGTATTGTATTTTATGCTATCTGGTTTCCTGTAAATGATATATGTATTGTTTACTTATGCATGCAAGTATGAACTATTCTGTATAAGTATGTATGAATCTTTCTGAAATTTGTTGTTAGTTTAATGATCACTTTGGATTGCTTGCTAACTTGCTTTCCAGCTTGTGATGCATCTTCACTTGTGTGTTCCCTTCCAAGCCAAATACTATTAGAGGTTTCCAAGGGGTGCATTCATCTCAATCCCCATGTGTTAGAGCCTCTCATGCACCTTCCTTGACTCATTGCAGCTGTCACACCCTTTCTACCAATAGATTTATCTTACTTTCCTCTGTGCAAAATTGTGGTAGAGAGATGATGTGGTGGCCAAAGGAAGTGACATGTGGCACCATATTCTCATGACATGTGGTAGGTGGATTTTTCCTTTCACATTGCCACATGGACCTTTTCTGAGTGACATGTGTAGTGATGTGGTATTCACATACTAGTGACATTACATGATAGGTGGAAAATAATGACGTAGTAGTGACATGGACATGACATGGTAACATTAGAAACCATCATACACCGTAGGTTCATGAAACATAGTGGGGGCTCGATTAAACTCATTTGGTACCATGGTAGGAGGTAGTAAATCACATAGAACAAAACAATTGGAGACCCCAACCGCCCCCCCCCCCAACCCTCTTGGTTAAAGTTCAAAGAGTTGGGGGCAAGGTGGGGGGGGAGGGGTTCGAAGTGACTTATCTACCATCATATTTGATCGAATCATAAGATCATGGGGCACACTTCAGAAAATGAAGAGATATGTAATTACACATAGGAAAAAAGGTGGACCCCTCTCTTTGTTAACATTCAGATAGTTGAGGGGGGCGGGGAGGCGAAGTGCCTTCTCTATCGTCAGATTAATCAAATCAATGGGAGAATTCAGAAGTTAGTAGTTATTAACACTATGTTTTTTGCATAGTTCTAGGGCTAAGAACCCATGGGGCTTCAATACTCTATCTTGGCTTGTGGTCTAATCCCTAGGACTCAATATGTTAGGTGTCAAAGCACTTGGAGCTAACAAGGAAAATCCAAATGTCAAGAAAATCATTTCAACTAAGTGGACCTTGATACAAATATATATATATAGTGTATTTATATATTGTTGATGTGCTGGTATAATATATGCATTGAACATTTTTTATTGGCTTAATATTGGCCATTTTACTGATTCACCCCCTCTCTTAGTATAATCATATTTCCAACAAGATGAATATGTGAATGATACACTTATATTTGATAATGTGAAGAATAAAACAATGTTCACTTGCCTCTTAATTTGGGTTTACCTCTCACCGAGTAAGAATTCAAATACAACAACACAATATAAACATTACATAGCCTCCTATTTCTTTAAATAGCTCTTTAAAATAAAAAACTTATCTACTTGTTGTTCCGTCACTAAAAGGTATGAAATACCTAATAAGCCATATAAAATAGATTCTTTTACATTAAATACTTATCCACTAATATGCTTTATTAAAATAAAATAGCCATATTAACTCACTCCTAAGTAACTTAAAAAAACTGTTATAAAACCCTAACACATGCACATTACACCACTAAAAAACAAAAATATTCACAAAATTGATATCTATAATTATGCTCATTAACTTTTGGTTTTACAACCATCTTAACTTTTCAAATTCTAAATAAAATACATAATATTTCAATAATCTATAATAAATAAATAAATAATAAAATTTCAGTGTATCTTTATTTTTTAAATTACAAATAAAACCAAAATCAAATAAATATATAAAGTAACTAGAATACTAAAAATAATCTACATCATACCAACGTAAAACAAGCTTGCGATCAATGTGACCCTCCTGAAATATTAGCCCTCATAATTATATGGAAATGGTGCATTCTCCATTCCTTTTTGAAATCCCTTTAACCTTTGAACGTAAGGACATTTATTTTTAAGTGCCACTGATCGACCTTTTACATTACAATATGTTTTTTTAATTGAGATAATATTTTTTTAAGATGATATGAGTTTTATTACTCTTTTGAAATATTTTTCAGAATTTTAATTTAATTATCAATGTTTATTAAAATGGATGATAGAAATTTAAATTTATACTTAATAATATACACAAATAAAATATTAGAATTTGTTTTTAAAGTAGTTATGTATTTCTTTCCCTCTTAATTGAATTCATTAATTAAAAAAATATCATATGAATAAATGTCATATGAAATGAGTTATAGTTTTTTTGGCATGTGGTATTGATAAACCATGAAATTAGTCCATAGTATTGTAATCTCAAAAAGTGGGGTGAATATCCATAGTTAAAAATCTTGTTACAACTTTTTTAAAAATCGATATATGCTTAGCATGTATTTTATTTATTTTACCATTAATAACAATTATTATTATTCAAAATAAAGTTATAAATTTTTAATTTTTTTAGCAACTTAATATGTATGATCAAGTAATTATTTTTACTCTTATTATAGATTGATGCCTATCAACATTTATCAACCATTTAATTTATATGGTTTAACATTGACAAGATCATCCTTGTGTAGGAGCCCTTATGTTTAAGGTGTACATATTTAAAATAATATAACAGAGATTTATAGTTCATTAAATTCCTATCGACCTTTTAGATCTTACGGTCAAGTCCATGTTTAATATATTTTCAAATAATAGAAGGGAGGGTAACCAAATAATAACGAAAAAAATATAATGAAGGAGAGAACATTGTATTTTCTCCATTAATGCGCTTAGAGCTGCATTTTACAACCTGGTATGAGAACAATGTGTAATTTCTTATGTGCTCAACATGGATGACGAAACTCCCAAATAGGTACAATTCAAGGCCAATCTAACCATCATTCGACACATTTAATCTTTCTTTTTGCATTTGATGACATACTTTTGAGCTATAATGTGTTCATCAGAAGGGTTTAGAGATAATTGCATATTATGTGCCTAATATCTTTTATTTTGCAGAATATTGAGAGAATATTGAGTAAATCATGAAGATCTGTTGAATGAGAGAATTTAGGGATTTTCTCCCTACCAAAATATGGGCCAATAAATGAATAATATATCATTAAATTATTGACAGATTCTGGAGCTTCACTGATTGAGAAAATATAGGGATGTGTTCCCTACCATAGGAGAAGGCATAAATGAGTATTTAATGAAGATTCCTACTATTGGGAACCATATCCACTTTTTGAGTCCACTTTTTGAGGGATTTTGGAGAGAAAAGTTACCTCCATTCAAGGAGGATGCTTCCCCATCAATTTGTATAAGTACCAATTCGAATTATCCTCTACCAGTTAGGATTTTTTAGTCTTCTTGTGAAGGAAACATGTTATTTAGTAGTTCTACTTTCATTTCCGGCAGGATGTACTTGGATTGACATTAATAATGAAATTTGCTATTATTTTCAGCTTCTAAGGCTTGGTTTCCTTCATAGGACTCTAAGTATCCTTGGGCTTGGCCATCCCAGGAGCCTAAGAGCCCTGCTGTATAATTTCTTTGTCTTTTTGAATGTATTGTTCACTTGTATTTCTTATTTTTTCACTTAGCATTCATGCTTCATTTGTTGTAGATTATATTGGTTAAATTATTTAAGTTTTTTTCTAGGTATTTTATACATTTAAAGTATGATCCATCCTTAGAAAAACTCTGCAATGTTATATTCATCATTGAGCTACTTGGATTGGTTTACTAGTTTACAATTTTGGAATTTCAAGAAGTATCATGTAGCAAAACAACAATAAATTTCTGTTGAATTTTAGCAAGTGATAATGAGATTGTTTTGATTAGATTCTACTTTGAAGCCTAAAAACATATAAATTAATAACATAATTTACCCCATACAATTTCACTTGATTAGCTTAGGAATTTGGGTACTTAGATCAACTTACTAGCTCATTATTATGAACTTTCTAGTTTTTAGTAGTAATTTTCTACTGAATTTTAGCATGTGCTAACGAAGCTCTTCAGAGTTGATTCCACTTATATATATATATTTTTTTTCACAAGATCGGTTGTTGGCTTATATTCAAAAGAAAAAAGGAGGGAGATGAATCTCCAGTTTTACAATGATGTTGGAATATGAAGAACCAACAGTAGATGCAGTTGATGTTAGAATCAACATTACAACTTGCTTCCGTCACTATGAAAAAGCAAAATGTTGTATAAACTCTGACAAACTGTAGTAAAATAAAACATGTTTTGCACTTCATTTTTAATTTTTGCAGATGTGCCGTGTTTGTCGCCCACTGAGGTAAAAGTAGCGCCATTCATCCCGTTCAAATAGACTTTTATTTGATGTTCTTTGACTTATCACAAAACCTCCTGTGAAGCAGACTCAGATGAATACAAGGTTGCAAGAGGACTAAAATTGGGAGAGAGACACTCTGCTTGGGGGAGCAGAGATGCTGCGTTCGTAGAACCATGTCCAATATGCGCCTGAGACCGATAGGCTGGAGATAGGAAGAGGTCAACAGGAGTAGGAGAACAATCGATTGAGCACGAAATGTTGGAACCGCTGAGAATGCAGAGCCTTGAGGGATTTGAGAAGGCGATCCAGAGAGAGTCAGAGTTTGGTGCTGAAGAGGTTAAATCTGTGGTGGTCAATGCCATTGGATAGGAGGCAGATATTTGATTCTTCGCAGAGAGGCAGGGCAAGAGCTTCAGAAACCATGCACAATGATCTGCTGTGGAGTGGATCTACCAAGAGGATATAGCCTGATCATGGCAAGAAAAAGTAATGGTCAGTGCCATTGCACCGAAGGTTACCAACATGGTGTGGGTAGACTTTATTTGCCAATTTATATGCAGTTTTGTTAAGAGATCGAAGGACGTGGTAATAAAGATTGCCTTTCATTTGCTGGTCCAGAGAATGGCATCGCTCAATGATTTCTTGCAGACTTATATTTTGGACTTTTCTGTTGCTTATCATCAGACCAATGATAATAGCAGAGTCTCCAATTATAATAGCCTTGGATATACCAAGTTTCTGAAGTTGGAGCAAACCTTGAAGGAGGGCGAAAGCTTCAACCCTGTTGTTTGAAGCATGGCCCAGACCCCATTCATATTAAGTTAACACATCTCCATTACCGTTGCAAATAAGACTTCTAGCCCTAGCCATTCTTGGGTTGGATTTGGAGGCTCCATCAAAAAAAAGATAATGAGTATTGTTGTTCTTGAGCCACTGAGAAAATTCTTCATCTTTCATCCTGATTTTCCAGATACATCTGGGGCTAACAATGTAAACTTTGAAACGGGAACTATAAACTCAAAACGGGAACTCTGGCCCAAAAACCCCAAAAAAACATAAAAAACAGTGCTAAAAACGAAAAGTGTGTATACTGGAACGATGTTTTTTTTTAGGTGCCAATTTTGTACGTGTTTTAAAAATGGCGGTGACTACGAAATTTACTACGAAATTTTTGTGCAAAATATAGCTTCAAAACGAAAGTGATGCTACTGGAATAACGTTTTTTTTTTTTAGGGTCAATTTTCAATCTTTTTAAAAAATGCTAATAAAACCAATTTTTTATGTCTCAAACAAATTTAATTTTTAAGGAAAAAACACATTAATGTTTCTAGTAGAATATCATTTTTCTTTCCTAAGTATAAATTTAACATGTTTTCAACCACACCATGCTAGATACAAAAGAAATTGAAATTTGTTCAACTATAAAATTAAAAAACCATGACATTATGAACAAAGTATATCACTCAATGAAATCAAAAGTCTTTATTTGTGTACTGAATAAAACAGACATTATATCTCTAATTTGATATTGCATTGTAGATATTTAAACAATAAAATTTATCATACTTAAGACATAATCCAACAACATAAAAATGCTTCATAACTTCTCATTTAACAACATATGGAAAACATTAATTTTATTTGAAGATATGATGCATACATCAATTATATAATCTGTCTTAAACAATTATTCAAAATCACTCATATTTTCTTGCACACCATCACAATTCACATCTTCAGATGAGTGACTAGATGCTAACGAAGATGTTCCATATTCTTCTCTTTCATCAACTAGTGCCCCATCTGAGTCCACATGCATGCCCAACATTCCAGGTTTC
>APFE030092355.1:46761-72592 GCA_000404065.3 Pinus taeda
TTGCAAGGCGTATTTAGCTGCTTGCCCAGTCAGAGGAGGTTCAACGTCAGAACCCTTTGGTTGTAATCTTTCTCTGTTGTTACTGTTTAATGAACGACTATCATTATGGTTCCACTCATGTGTCTTTCCATGGTATTTGAGTTATATCTTTTCTGACCGATATATAATTGCATATACTGGATTTTATGCTTGTGTTTGTATCGTTCTTTGCGTGTGCAGGTATCCATTCACGAGGAGCGTGAGGATTGTGACCAGTCAAAGCAAAGGAGCAGGAGCGGCATTTCTTCTACAACTACTAGCGTTGGATTCCAGGTAGATCATCATGATCGATCTCTGATTTATGCAATTAGGAACCTGCGTGTAGCGTGGTGTGATTGTTGCTAGACCCGTGTTGGGCTAGTGGGATCGCCTCTGTCCGCAGAGGGGATTTACCAGTTCAACAAATGGCATCATGTATTTCTTCTTCATTGATCTCCTTAGTCAAATCTGCATTAATATCCTCATTGATTCCTTTGGGCATATGCTGTAGAAGGTCTGAATAGTCCTCTGTTTCCTTTGTCTCAGTTAGGAGAGTGTTGTAATAGGCTGAGGCAGTCTTCTTGATAGCTTCTTGGGTTTTTTGAGGGCAGCCTTCCTCATCGTTGATCATGGTGACATTATTTCTGACTTTCCGGACAATTGCTTGCTTATGGAAGAATGCTGTATTTTTGTCTCCTCCATGAAGCCAAAGCTGTCTTGACTTAATTCTCCATTTCTGCTCTTTTTCTTTATTAACCCGGTACAATTGATAATATATATCACTTTCTAATGCTTTATCCTCTTGGGACAACCCATTTTCCTCGATTTTCATGTGAGTTTCTTTCAATTTATTTTTTAGCTCAGCTTTGACATTTTCTGGTTCTTTGTAATGCTGCTTCACCCATTCCTTCAGGGTGTGTTTTGTATTCTTCAACTTGCATTCCCAAATGAATCCTGGTGATCCTTCTATATGATGATGCCAGGCTGTTTGGAAAATCTGATCCGCAATAGGATTTCTATGCCAAAGAGAATTGTATTTGAAAGGCAACGGCCCCAAAGGACAATGTGCTTCAAGAACAATGCTAATGGGGTAGTGATCGGAGGCTGAATAAGGTAGAATATCAGCATGAGCAGTGGAAAAATCAGAGAGGAGAGAAGTATTTACCAAAATTCTGTCAAGGCACTCCAGAATGTTATCTCTGCCCAGCCTGCGATTGTTCTAAGGGTACCTCCGATTTTTTGGGATGATATCTACTAAATCGCACTCTTGCATGATGTTTTCTAGCTTTGCTCTATAAGGATCATGTGTAAAAAAGCCTCCTCTTTTTCATTGGAGTGTAATATAAGATTTAGGTCTCCCCCAAAGATGATATTTCTATTGTCTTCAGTTTGGATGTCTTCTTGTAGTGTGGCCCAGCACTGATCTTCATCTCTGAAATGGTTCGGAGCATAAATGTTATAAATGACTATTTTCTTATCCTCTGCTTGTTTTTCTAGTGTGACTTTGATCCAATATGGATTGATAGTTTTAGATGTGCATTTCCAAGTATTTTTGTTCCACATTGTGGTGATACCGCCAGAAGCTCCTCTTGCTTCACATATTTCTCCCTCATAATGCCTGAGCTGTTTTATAATTCTTGTCATCTCTTGCAATCTTTTCTTTGTTTCCTGAATCATTACAATTCCTGGCTTCTCATGAGCTGTGAGATCCTTCATGGAAACAATTTTTGAGTGGTGCCCTAGTCCCCTATAGTTCCATGATATGACTTTCATCATTGAGTATTTGGGTTTTGGAGGGATGCTCGTCCCCCTTGCTCCTTATGTGTTGTTTCATTGCTATTTTTCCCCAATATATAAGTTTCTATGGGATTTTGAGTTCCCATGGCGATGCCTTTTCGAGCTTTTTCGTTCCTTTGCTGTTTACTTGATTTCCTGCCAGGTCCTTTTTTTTGAGATTCTTGATTGATTCCATGCTCTTTCGAAGAGCTTCTAGTAGCTCGGGCTGGGGGGGGGCGAGGTAATGGGAGGGGGAGGATTTAGAAAGAGAAAAAAGGATGGGGGGGTCATTTTCAAGGGGGGTTAGGGGGTCATTATCTGGGAGAGAGAGGGTGCCAAAGGGATTTGAAGAGATCAGGGGAGAACCAGTGGATGGCCCTGAGGTGGGGAAGATGGGTGGACCAAGAGGAGAGGAGGGAGAAGGGACAAGTGAGGAGGAGGCTTTGGGTGGAGCTGAAGGGGGATTAGGCTTGGGAGGGGCAGTTTTGGGAGGAGCCTCTTCGAAGTTTGCTTTCAAGCCAGAGGTAGTCTTCTTTTTCTTTACAGTTTCCCATTGTTCTTCTGATTGAGCAGGTTCAACATTAACAAATTTAGAAAAATGATTGGCAAAATGGTCGTATTCGTGACATACCTTGCATTTGAAAGGAATTTGTTCGTAGTCCAGTTGTTGAATATGCGTCCAATCTTCCACATTTAGTTTGATTTCTTCTGGAAGACCCTTACTAAGATCAACTTCAACGCATATCCGCGCACATGCCTGCATATTATCCTTGGGCTCACACCGATCAATGTATTTTCTGACAACATTGCCAATGGCTTGAACCAAGTCATCTCCCTAGCAGTGGAGCGGGAGATGCGGAAGACGAACCCAGACTGGAACAGCATTAGGGACATCCAACTCAGGATCGAAATCTGGAGTCCATTTGTTCAGGTACAGACCACGAGAGTCCATGAAGTACGGCCCATTTTTGAAGATTAGGTCCTTGTCTGCTCTAGATTCAAAGTGGAAAGTGTAATAACATTTTCCATAGAAACGAATGGAGATTTTACCATTAACTTTGTCTGCCCAGTTTCTTTCGATCCTTCATTGAACAATTTTCGGGGAAGACCATAGGACGGTGAACTGACTGATGAGCCCCCGCTCAGCTAAAGAGAGAGAAACCATTTGTGGTAACGTAGGAGGAAGGTCAACCTCTTGCAACCCATCCAGTTTCTTAACAAACTTGGACAGTGCAGGACGATTTATCTGAGGCTAAAGAGATTTGACTAAAGTGGAAAACACATCTGCAGCGGACTGGAAACACGTATCTGCATAGGGCTGATCAACAGGACCCTCCATGGCAGGGTTCAGAGAGGTCATGGAAGGCCAGAGGCCTTGCGTTGCAAAGAAAAGACTAGCACTCAGCTGCTAGGTCAGGGAAATGCTCAGGGAGGCGTGCGGTCAACTTTTTTTTACAAACTCGATTCCACTTATATTAAATCTTAAAAAAAAATTGAAATAAAAATAAAAATAAAAATAAAAATAAATAAAAAATAAATAAAAAATAAAAAATCCCGTAGTGTTTTCATTTGAATAACGTGGGAATTTGGTAGGTTAACTTGAGAAACATGCATCCTGTAGTAATCTTGTAGCAACATAAAGTTTCTTGTAACAATCTTTTTTTGAGCTCATATTCACTCCAAATTCATGGTAGAAGTAGATTTATAGCCTATGAATGCTATGAGGCTACTTTGTTTGAGATAAGACTTGGTTAGGTCTTCATTTATATTTTACATTGCTTGCTTCTTGAATGTTGATTTATGCAATTAGTTTAGATTTCCTTCTTGCAATTTACTGTTAGCAAAATGTGATTTCCTTCTAGTAAGAGTAATATAAGACTTTACTTTCCTACAAAATAGAATATATTTCCTTTAATTCCATTTCCTTTCTAGAAATATATATTAGCTTTGCTTCATTTTCATTGTCCTTTACACTTTTTCAAATAGAATATATTTGGTTTCTAGAAATATATATTAGCTTTGCTTCATTTCATTGTCCTTTACACTTTTTGAAATAGAATAGTGTTCGTTTCTATCATTTACATTCTAGCAAAAGTAGAATATGTTTTATTATTTCTATTTACCTTTTGCAACTTAGGACTGACAACTTTCCTAGATATTTGCTCATTTGAAGTTGTCTGATTGCCTTCTTTCACCTATATCACAGGGAGTTAGACAAGGAAGAGTAAGGTGTATGTTGTACATATGGTATCGGCCCCTCCTAAGTTTGTACTACCCATGGGTTGATAATTAAAGTTGGTAGTATTTGGAGTTGCAAAATTCTTCTTGAAATATTAAGCCTCATCAATGGATTTGGCACATGCCCCCTTTAAAATAAAAATAAAAAATATTTTGTGAATATAAAAGCAATGTTGGTTATAATAAAAAAAATAAATAAATATGCATGTTTAGTTAGTTTTAATCAAAAAATTCTAAAGAATTAATAATTCCAACCTCATTATGGCCACTCGATTTGTTGTTGATATTGCAACCCAATATGGTAAAAATATTTCACTCACTTAGTCATAAATAAAATATTTCAATGTCTAAATGACCTAATATAATTTCATACTAACTTTAAAAATAAATAAAATTATTAGAAGTAAAAGAAAAGTGTAAGTTATTTAAACCTTATACTTTTCAAAACTATTTCATCATAGAATTTAAATAAAGAATTCGAAGCTCTATGCTAATTAAATTACATGGATATCAACTTCATCTATATCTATATATAAAAAAAAAAATAAAAAAAAATACTTTAATGTTTTATAAAATACATCATTCAATGTCCATAAGAAAAAATAATTCAATGTTGATAAATAAAATAAAAATTATCGAGCAATTTCTAATACGAATAATAAAAGGGAGATATGCAATTCATTTAATTCTTGACATCAAATTTGAATGTAACATTTAAAAATATTATTAATAATTATAAAATTCAATGTGAGTCATTAATATAACATTTTAATATGCAGGATTAAATAATATTGGGCTATACTTAAAAATATATTAATAACAAAAAAAATATTTTAATGTGGACAACGTAGTATATAGATAAAATGTCACAATACGCACTTTATGTAATATATTTTAACTTGGATTATAAATGAAATTGAAAAGAATAAGTTTTTTATGGGTAGAATGTTTAAAGTATTCTCACTATTTTACATTTTGGTTCCTTTTTAGGTATATTTTTTTTCAATATTCTTTCAAATCCAACAAACTTTTATTTACTTACAAGTTTAAGTTATGCACTTTATATAGGCATTCAAAAATACAATTTAAAAAATATAAAGTTATTATATATATATATATATATAATATATATATATATATTATATAATATCTATATATATATATATATATATATATATAATATATATATAATATATATAGAGAAGAGAGAGAGAGAGAGAGAGAGAGAGAGAGGAGAGAGAGAGTACAAATTCATTGGGATCTATCGAGAGTACAAATTCATTGGGATCTATCAAAGAATGAGGCATACATAATTTTTTTTCCAAATTTTGCACTCTAAAAAATGTTTGCACTTGATGAGGTTTGAACATCACACATGCTAGATTGATGCTTAAAATGGGCATATTTACTTCAAAATGATATTCAAGATCTATTTTAAAGAGATATATAAAGTGGAAATGTGATCAAATAAAAATATAGATTTTACTAAAGTGACTTCATGAGAAATTCTAACATGAAAATAATTTGTATAAAAAAGCCCCCCACTAATTATTTATCAAACTTTCAAAAACCCTATCAATAAACATGTGTGGTTTGCTTTTTCAAAACTTCATGTGTGGTTTGTTTTTTCAAAACTTTTTGTTGCTAACCCTTCAACTCTATTATAATTGTTCGAAGAAGTAGATAATCTAGAGAATTTGTAAACCTAGCTACTCATTAGAAAATTTCAAAAATGCATTATTTCTTGAACTTGCAATACAAATTATCAATGAAAAAATTCATTGAAATGTTCTTGAAGGAAATAATTATTTCAAATATTTTCAAAGAAACAAATTATTTGGGGAGTAATCTCGAGGAAGTAAATTACTAAAAATACTCTTCAAGGTATATTTAGTAATACATGGAGGAAACCATTAAGAATTAATTAAATGAAATAGATATGTATAATCAATCCTCCACATTAATTACTCCACATTAATTATTGATCGTCTCGTTTTTTCATCAACAACTAACTACTAATATGCAATTACATATATAGATATAAATACAACACAAAGATTACAACATCCACAAACATTACAATCCAAAATCCAGACACAAACTCAAAAACCACTCAAAGCATACAAGCTCAAACATACAAACCACTCAAATCATCCAACACATAGACTACATTAAAATAGAGAATATCAAGGTCAACTTCAGAAAAGAAAACATAATATAAAGTCACCAAATAGATTTTAACTATGACCAAACACAAAAATAAAAATAAAAAATGATATAAATAATAAATATTATTCAGTAATGGAGCCCTAATGCCGAGTTTTCCGGATAGGCTCAGGAAATTCGTTACAATAGCAAAACAAGAACCAGCAGACTCAAGCCTTTCGTCTCAGGTAATTTCCAAGGAACACTTTGCTTTTCTTGATGGTAGACAAACCCATGATGTGCTCGGGACTTCCATTGGGGTTTTGCATGCAATAAAAACGAAGAGAAAGTGGGGTTACCATTTTTTAAATATATATTATAATATTTATTTCTATAAAATTTTACAATTATAAATAAAGATAATATATGTTTTAAAAAGCACTCAGAATATATGTTTTAAGAGTGCGTATTTTGATTATATTTTAAAGTAAATAATATATTTACATAATTTTGATGTTCAAAATTTAATTTTTTATGTTTTTTTAACAGTATTAAAAATATTATATTTTTAAAAAATATTAAAATAATTTTAATTAAACTTTATATTATATACACTTTATAATCTAATTTTCAGTGTTGCATAAACCTTTTTTCAACCCAGACACTAAAGTTAAGTTCGATTTAAACGCAATTTAATTAAAAGGAAAGAACAAAAAAGTTGACTGAACAAGTTATCTCACACACCTCATTATTCCTTTTCCTTTGCTATCTCATCAAACCAAATTTCAAAAGTTGGGCATATATCTTATCATTTATTCCTTTTCTTTTGCTATCTCATCTAACCAAATTTCAAAAGTTGGCATATATCATATATCATTTCTTAAGACAACTAATATTTACTGTATTATTGATTTATTAATATGTTAACTTTAAGCAAATATATTATTCAGTTAATAAATATATGAGTAGTTTAAGTAGGTGGAAGAGTCAAAAGTGATTTCCGGGTAAAATAAATATAAATTTTTTTTGTAGAAAAAGTGTTTGAATCATGTTTTTAATGGTACAAATAAATTTAACATCATCAAAAATTTCTGAAACACCTAAAATCTTGAAGTTTAAGGACTGACTTGAATCTACAGAAAATTTTTATCAGATTTTCTCAAAATATGACTAAAATTTCCATGAAAAAAACAATCCCGTTAAACTAAAAACTAAAGCATAAATATATACCATTCCACATATTAATTAGCCAATAACACTATAAATATTTATAAGAAGAATTTCGCCTTAAATCACATAAAGAAAGACCTTTGTCGACGCGTTTGGAACCAACTAGTGTATTCTTGACGATGAACCACACTAGTTGATTCGAAACGTGTCGACAAAGGTCTTTGGACCACACTAATTGGTTCGAAACGTGTCGACAAAAGTCTTTGGACCACACTAATTGGTTCGAAACGCGTCGACAAAGGTCTTTCTTTATATGATTTACGCCGAAATTCTCCTCATAACTATGATAGATCACAGAAGCTTCAATTTTACTATAAATATTTATTACTATTCCTTAAAATAGTAATACTGTTTTTAATTAGATAACTGAAATTTCCGTTTCAAAGCCAACCACAAATCAAATAGCCATACTTCAGCGATGGGAACACTGTTTTAAATCTTTATTGCTATCAAGATTCCCAGGTCTCTCTCCAGAGCGGAATTACACATTCTTTTCCAGTGTGTCCCTTTTGACCTACTTCCTTTCCAGGATTCCCTTGGGCTTTCTGAGATCGACATGACGCATTAAATTTTCTACCGTGTGACACATTTCATGTGGAACCACATTGCTGACCTCCTATATCTTCGCCTTTCCCTATTTTTTCGCATTTTCCACGAATTTCGATACACGAATTTTATCTAATTGTATTTTTTGTTAACGTATTTTTTAATAAAGATATTGAATGTTTTGGAAAGTTTATAAGAAACTTGATTCAACGATTAAAAAAAAAATTCATAATCTTTCAATTTTTAAATATTATTTGAAATAAAATGGATAAACCAAATTAATGATTTGATATTTTCAATTATTATATAAAGATTAAAATATATTTAATAGTAAATATAATATTGATGATAATTTTAAAGTAGTTAAAGTGAATTTGACTTAGTCATAGAATTAATTTAAGGAGACTTTAGGTTTCCATAACTTATGGTTTTGATTATGGTATTTTCATATTATGGAGCCTATTTAAAGGCATTATAAATCTATCATAATTTTTTTGGGTCATTGTAAACACATGTTAAGAAGGGTTTGGAATGGAATTAAATAATAAAATGGGTGGCACCCATTTTATACATAGTTTGGATTGGAATTACATAGTAAAAGGGGTGGCCTCTTTTAGTGGAGGTAGTCCATATTGACTAAACCACAAAAATTTTGTCTCCTGTGAATTTATTTGTGTTTTTGTGTCTCTATTATATCTTAATCATTCTCTCCTATTTCATAAAAATTGGAATCAAAGTTTAACTTAGGCAAGCTTGGAAAGTGGCTTGGACATTTCTCATATGATGGAGAATAAGTGATGTTGGTATATCTATCACTTGGATACCCAAATATTCAAAGAAATGCATAGATATGAATATATGAGAAATACCCAAATATTCAAAGAAATGCATAGATATGAATATATGAGAAGGTTTACTATATGAATGTTTTAATCTAAGTGGAGGAGGCACATCCCTAGGTGAATAAACCGTAAGAGCACAAATTGTTGTTTGACTTACAATGATGATAAGCACAACCCCAACCCTAAGTGATTACACCATAAGGGCACCAAAAGCAGTTTGGCTTAAAATGATGATTAATGGCCACATGCTAATGGGAGACCATGTGGAGAGTAAAAATGAGGTTTGAAGGTTGGATCATGGTGAGAAGAATACAATGGAGGCATAAAAAAAAAGATTTCAAAAGCATGTGTATATGGTGAGATAAAGGTTAGGTAGCTACATGGATAAGGGGTTGTAGATGGAGTTGATGGTGGTGGGGCTTGTGAAGGAACTAACATGTTATAGAGAGTTGTAGTAGTGCATAAACATCTTTAACCATTTGATACAACTTGTAAAGCCTAGCCATATTCATCATTTGCATACATAGAAAGGATGGAAGATTAAGTTGTCTAATAAACCACTTGGATTGGTAAGAGGGTGACATGTGCACTAGTATTCTAGCTTGAGGGGGGAATATGCTATCTCCATATGTGAGGTGAAAAAGTGTCCTAAAAAAGTGGCTGGATACCCATCTCTTCCTTGGATGGTAACATTTTTAAATGTACTTCAACAAATATATTCGTACAAAGTTAATCTCCCAAAGTCAAGTTTAAGGGGGGAGATTGTTAGGGTAATTAGGGTAAACTTGACTTGGGTATAGAGTCAATTTATGGTTGAGGAAGGTTTAATGTTTCTATAAATTAGAGCTTTTCCCATAGTATTATTATGTATCCATTATGAATGAATGGTAAAAAACAATATGGAAACTATAAAAACTAAAAATTTTGACGGAATAACAAAAAGCCCAACCACTATTGAGTGCACCACGTAAATTATAATATAGATATGTTTGCTAGGTTATGTGAGTCTTGATATGACTAGCACTCCTAACCAGTGGTTTGAGTAGCTCCCATCCAAAGGCATTTAAGTCGTCAAAATCACTTGAGCATCCAATCCGGTGGTCAAAATCACATCTTTGGGACATGCCTAACATGTTTCAGCAAGATACCTTATTAATTTTTTGTCTTGATTCAAACATTTCCCACTCGAACAATATTACAAAAATGGTTATTTCCTAATTGTAATTTACCATGATCATATTATTCATATGTAGCAAAGTTATTTTTACATGGGGTCACATGGTGAGATGCTCTAGAGTCAAGTACCCAATCAATGCTATTGCTAGAGATATATAAAAATCTTCTTCTACTGAAACAATTAATAAAACATCACTTTCAAAAGCTACAACAATAGTCTCACCTTCCTTTGTGTTGCTAGATGTTTTATTTGTGTTGATTGATTTATGTTCCTTATGCTACTTTTGTTCCTTCTTCCAAAACCAACAATCCTTTCTCTTGTGTCTTCTGCTTCCACGATGAAAACAAGTGAGTCTTCTCATTCTTTATTTCAATCTACCTCTTGATTTTGAACGCCCCTATCTACTATGTTCAATTGCCCTTCCACAAACAGCTAAGACTAGAGATTCTCCTCCTTGGGTTTCCACAATTGATTTGCGACACGACTCTTTGTTCATTAAACTGCTACTGATGTCATCAAACTTTAAGGTCCCTGTAGGTGTTGAAGTGCTAATAGCTACTATCAAATTCCCCCAGCTATCTAGCATAGATCACAATAATAAGATGACTCTAATCTCTTCATCCAAAATAATTTTGACATAGGCAAGTTGACTTATTATTATATTAAACTCGTTCAAATGCTCTGCCATTGAAGCACCTTCCTTCATCTAGATATTGTACAACTTATTCATCAAGAAGTCTTTGTTCAATGCTATGTTCTTCTCATATAAATCATGCAGTATTTTCCATAACCCCTCTGCTGTCTTTTCTCAAGCGAGATTAAAATATACATTCTTTTCCAAATACTGACGAATTATGGTGATGATCTTTCTATCCAACTTATTCCATTCTTCATCTATCATTGATGAGGGCTTCTTCACTACTCCCTCAATTGACAAATATGATCCTTTAAAACCAGTATGTCCTCCATGTGCAGCTTCCACAGTGAAAAATTAATCCCATTTAATTTCTTGGCATCACTTAATGTCGCTATCCCCATGTTCATAATTGTCCGGGACAATAACTTGAAATACACCAAAAAATTAAATAGAACAACCTAGAAAAACAACACAAAAATTATTTAACCGGGAATTTTTTTTTTCATGCAAATAACCCATAAAATTTACTCAAACACACAACACCATATTTACCGCAAAACCCTATTTTGGGGAAGAACCACAAAGGTTTAGTAGTTTTTAATTATCACAATAAAAATCTTTATACACTAACAAATATGACTTGATTTGGTTTGATGCCTAACAAAATGATAATAGAAGATATATCTATTTAGGAGTTTATATCATCTATTTATTACATTGTTTATTTGTTAGTAAATTTAAGACCCCAATATTGGTATTATATATAGATAACGTCTTTAAGATATTTATAACTTTTTTAACTGTAATAAATTAGAGTCGAGTAGAAGTTTCAGTTCGAGAAGTCAGATTGTTACTAAATTTAACTGTTTCTAAGTCAAAAATATTGATTGCTTTCAAACCATAAGAGAATAATTTTATTAATAATTAGATTTTTTTTTATAATTTTTTAAAATAAATCATGTCTATTATTGCTTTCTATAATTTTTTAACCAATCTAAATCCCATATTTATTAGTTAATTGTGTCTTTTATTTTACTTTTTATATATTATTATTATTATTATTACTAGTTTTATATAAAATTTATTCCAATTTTGACCACCTATTGATTCATTGACTTATCAAATCGAAGTCAATGTCAAAGAGAAAATGCATGGAAACACAAGTGTATTGACCCGATTGATTTGGATTCCAAAGTCTATATATAGCTTGTTTATGTAATGTTAACACACTTCAAGCGCAAGGGAGGGCTGATTATCAGATATGGAAGTGCAAATCAAGAGGGAAGGTCAAGCACTTGTAATTGTGATCATGGTCTGTGTTTTATTCTGCAATACAGGGAACTTCTGTACCCCAGCCCACAGCCACCGCACGGTCAAGATAGGGGTTGTCTTAAACTACAACACATGGATTGGAAAAGTGGCCAAAACCGCCATAGAAATGGCAGTGGACGACGTTAATAGACACAGCTATCTACTCAACGGCTCTCAGTTGGTGGCTGAATTTCGTGACTCGCGAGGTGATGTGATTAACGGCGCTTCGGCTGGTAATTTACAGTTCTCTGTTTCATCCTCTTTGTAATTTCTATATGAAAATGAGAAAACGACCTTTGTATTTCGTGATATAAAGGAGTCTATTCTTTTCTAATGAATGAATTAACGTGCCAGATACCCACTCTGATTTTCCTCTTTCAAATCCCTTCTCTTATATTGAATTAATGAGTTTGCAAGACATCCACTCTTATAGAGCTTAACTCGACAGTGTGGGGGAACACTTTATAACAATGGTTAATTCAAAAGGGATCAAGGAGCAAAATAATTCTCATTTGAAATTCATCGGAGAAATGAACCAGCACTGTTATTTAGTGAACTATTTTAATTAATTTCTTCTATATCTACCTGTCCAGGAATTTTATATTCATTATTTACTATGTTTTTCCTATTTCCAGCTCTTGATCTGTTAAAAAGAGAAGTGGTAGCAATAATTGGGCCAGAAGCGTGTGGGGTTGCAGAATTCATACTAAATCTGGGAGACAAAGTCCATGTGCCAGTTGTTTCATTTTCTGTTACAAATCCCTTAGTCTCTAACCACAGATTTCCATATTTTGTTCGCATGGCACATAGTGACGCCATACAGATGCATGCCATTGCAGCCCTCGCTCAGGCATATGGCTGGAGAAGAGTTACAGCTGTTTACTCAGATAATGAATTGATCGCTAGTGGTGCAGTGTCCTCATTAAGTGATGCACTTAGGGATGTTGGGTCAGAATTAGAATATAGATCAGTAATATCGCAGACTGCAGACCAGCAAGCCATTGGAGAAGAGCTAAACAAATTAATGACAATGGAATCAAGAGTCTTCGTCCTTCATATGCACACTGCTCTTGGTTCAAAGATCTTTATGGAGGCGAAACGATTGGGATTGATGAATAGTGGTTATGTCTGGATAACTACAGACGAATTTACTACTCTTTTGGATGTTCTGTTAAATTCTTCTACCATGGCATCTATGCAAGGTCTCTTAGGTGTCAAAACTTGTATACAGAATTCCAACAAACTTGGAGATTTCACTCGAAGGTGGAAACGTCGATTTAGACTCCAAAACCCTAATGAAGAAAAGGCTGAGCTCAATATCTACGGTTTATTTGCATACGATGCCGTGTGGATGATAGCTCGGGCCGCTGGGAATTTAGGAGACACAAACTTTAATTTCTTGAAGTCCACAAGTTCTCCACCTTTCAATGTTGGAGACACAACATATTCAACAGATTTAACAGATCTTAGGGTTTTTCAGGAAGGGCCACAGTTATTGCAAGAGCTCCTCAAGACAGATTTTAGCGGTGTAAGCGGAGTTGTTCAGCTACAACATGGTGAAATTGCAGGTTCTACTTATGAGATAGTGAATGTTGTTGGCAATGGCTACCATGTGGTCGGATATTGGAATGATGAAAACCAACTCTCCAAAGAAATTCCCTCTACTGTACCATCGCCATCTGACCAGAATAATAATATCGAAAAACTTGGAACTGTCATTTGGCCCGGTGGATCTACAGAAGTGCCTCGTGGTTGGGAACAACCAACGAGTGGCAAGAGGTTGAAAATTGGAATTCACATAAAATATGGGTTCACTGAATTTTTCAGAGTCTCATTTGACAGTGGGAGCAAGAAAATTCAAGTCACTGGTTTCTGTAAAGATGTATTTGACGCGGTTGTGAGACGACTAGACTATCCATTGCCATATGATATGGTTCCCTACAACCATACAGACTCCTATGATGACCTTGTCTATCAGGTTTATCTGAAGGTAAGTTCTATTGTCCGTTGAATTACCAAGAATTTTCTGATCAGCCACAATTCCCAACACTGACTTTGTGTTTGCTTGCAGAAATTTGATGCAGTTGTGGGAGATGTTACAATTTTAGCAAATCGAACCAAATATGTAGATTTTACACAACCATTCACAGAATCGGGTTTAGTGATGGTAGTTCCTATCAAGGCAGAGGAATCAAATAACGTTTGGGCGTTCCTGCTGCCTTTTACACCAGACATGTGGTGCACAACAGGCGCATTCTTCATATTCACAGGATTTGTAATATGGCTTTTAGAGCATAGGGTAAATCCTGAGTTCAGAGGAAGACCCAAGCAACAAGTGGTGACTCTACTCTGGTATATTACTTTCGGTACTCACTACTTTTTTGGATATAATTATTCCTGGTATATTACTTTCGATACTCACTATTTTGTTTGAGATAATTATTCTCAGTTACAGTTTGTATGCAGTTGATAGTAAATTTAGGATCTGTCAATTACGCTCGAGTTTTGATTTGGGAAGTGCCAATTATGTATGTGTAACCTAAAATTAATATCTATTTTTGAACTTATATAATCATATAACTTCAAGCAATTGAATCAATACAATTTAATCAGCAGAGTGTGTTATTTTGTGGTTTCCTCTCCATCCATCTATCATGTTTTTCTTCTTTCTGTTTTGTGTCTATCCAATAGCCAGTCTTTTTAACTTTTTCATTCTTTGATGTTCTAGGTTTTCCTTCTCGACGCTGTTTTCAACACACAGTAAGCGATTCTTCTTCGCTTTCAAATGATTTGTTTTCTCTTTTCGTTGGAAAATGAAAAAGCGGAGTAATAATGTTTTACCTGTGATGTACTGTATTGCAGGGGAGAAGTTAGTTAGCAGTTTGTCAAGATTGGTGCTTACAATCTGGCTATTTGTAGTTCTAATTTTGACATCCAGCTATACGGCCAGTTTAACGTCTTTACTCACAGTGAAACAATTAAAACCTACTGTTAAAAATGTTGACTCTATCCGTGCCAGTGGAGAAGCTGTAGGGTATCAGAATGGTTCTTTTGTCGCTGAATACCTACACAGGGAGTTCGGAATTGCCAAAGGAAAGCTTCGAACTTATGCAACACCAGAGGAAGCTGGGGAGCTTCTTTCAAAGGGGCCAACAAATGGAGGCGTTGCTGCTATTTTCGATGAGATTCCTTACATTCGTATTTTTCTAGCTTCACAATGCGGATATACAATGGTTGGACCAATCTACAAGACTGGGGGATTCGGCTTTGTAAGTTCCTTCAAAGCCTCAGTAATTTGTCTAAATTGCAATGCATTTCACTTCTTCCATGGCTAGTGGCTCACAATGAGTAGTTTTTCGCAGGTTTTTCCTAAGGATTCTCCTCTGGTATCCGATATTTCCAGTGCTGTTCTATCTCTTTCAGAAGACAAAGAAATGCAAGAAATTGAAACCAAGTGGTTAACTAGTTCCGACTGTACAGATTCGGAAACCAAAGTGGATTCCAGTAGGTTAAGCATTGACAGTTTCTGGGGTCTCTACTTGATCACTGGAACGGCCTCTTTGATAACTCTAACCATATTCTTTACCATGCTTTTCTACGATTACAAGAGGGATCCCAATGTTAAAGTTCATAATGATAATGATGTGCGTGATCTGTCCGCAGGGACGCCTTTGAAAAGTTTGTCCAGGGCAATGAAATTGTTCATAGAGTATGTTGACCAGAAGGAAGATTCAACATCGGCTTCCAATCCAAAAGTACCAACAAGCCCAACAGACTGTTCATGCTCTACGCCCACTTTTGCAGGTGGCCCTTCCGATATTGGAGTAAATACTCTGGTCACCAGCACCAGCACCTTTTCTAGTACAAGATTCTCCTTCATGGATAAGGATCATGTGGCATTCGCAGATTAAAAGGCAACAGATCGCTCTTATTCATTTAATTGCAGCACGTCTGACATCCCTCCACCAAACACAACACAATAAAGAACATTAAGACGGGCCATGTGGATTCAGTGTCATGCGATATTTCTCGCTTTGTTGGACTGAAAACGAATAATTTTCAGCCAGCCGGAGACCATCGAGCGGTCGTATTGATGTATCGGTTGGTCAGTAATGTGTTACACTGCTGTTTTCAATGCATCAAACTTTTATATGTATAATAAAATATAAATTATAAGGATAAAGACAAGGAGTAAAATGTTAGATGGTCATGAGTTAGTTTTAGACCTTTATGCTTTTTAGATTTTTAGCAATCAAATGCTTGTGCCGAGTTGGTTTTTTTTCAACAAATAAAAAAAGTCTTATATATTAATTTAGTGTTTGGTTTAATGGTGATATTAAAAATAGATAATAATAATAATATTGAATAAAAAATTAACTATATAAAATAGATCTTCATCTTAGACATAGTAATGAAGCATGACAAAAATTTATCTTGATCAAAGTGTTGTCTTGAGATTCCAGTTTTCTAAAGACTTTACAGAATAGAAAATAATATTTCAAACATACTTTTGTTATAATATTTGAATAATATTTATTATTACATATTTTGTTATTTATTATCGTTATTTTTATTTGTTAAGCAGATTTTTAGTGTGCGAATTCTAATTTATTATAATTTTTTAATTTGCTTTTTAAACCATTTAGTTTTTTCTCTTTTATTTTAACTATGTTTAAAGTTATATCTAAATTCAAGTTATGTTTGAAGTAACATTTAGAATAATATTTTTTTACGCTAATTAAAATCTATATATTCATATTTTTGAGTAAATTAGAATATACTTAATACGTATATTTTTAATAATATTAAAATGCCTTTCTCACCATTTTATTATCAAGTGATATATTCCTTAATTTTTAAGTGTTTATAAACTCTTAAATATGAATGCACATGGAAAGGTATTTCTCAACTAGTGCACCTCCCATGTGAGTTATCAGAAATTGAAAATTCAGTTTCTTTTAAAAATATAATTAAGTAACTCCTCTCAATAGGTTCATAAGCCTTTCCTTCTCCATTAGCTTTGAATATTCTTTTAGCTAAATTTGGCCCTTTTCTTCTCTCTCTACCCATTGTAGGTGTGCAAAATGCTACCAAGTTCAACAAAAACTTCATTGAATGCATTAATTCTTTGACTTTGGTTTCCTCGTGTAGAATCTCAAATGAGTTCCTTTAGGTTGATTTACGATAACATAAACTCCTATCATTCTCATTTCAAGAAAGGTGCTACAATGGACATATCTTTTTTTGGAGAATGGCTTTATATGTCATTACAATAAATGTTGGCATTAACCAATAGATATATGTTAAAGATTGTCCAGGTTAAATATATTTGAATGAGTCTATGTCTAAAGCGTTTATTATAAGGAGAATCCTTAATATTTTCATTTGCTAGAGGTTTCTTTACAGTGGACATCAATTTAGAGGCAGGCAAAGATCTTATTCATTATATAGGTCCATCATTTTGGGTTCATTTAGTTTATTTCTTGAAGTTATGGTTCTTTATGTTTTATCCTTAAGGAAACACTAATTTCTTTATCTTAATAAGGGTTTGGTTAGATAACTCAATATTTAATTTAATGGGATCTTTTGAGTAAAATCAAGAATGAATTGGGTAATTATCACTTTTTGTTACCTAAAACCTAGGAAAAATATATATTGCTACCTATACAAGTTTCCTTACAAAGTAACACAATCATATAAATTAAATGGCTAATAAATAACAATAGGAATCAATCGATAATAGACATCAAGAAAATTACTTCATGATACACTCAAATTTCCAATATTAAAATAAATCATAATAATTAACTAAATTATAAATTCATTTTAAGTTATTATTATTATTATATTATTATTTAGATATATATGCAATTAAACACGTGACAGCAAAAACAATGTAAATCAACAATAATCAATAAGAGTTGAATTCCATAAACAAAAACTAAGTTAAATTTGACACTTCTGGGCATGCCATTTGTCTAATTATATTGAAAAGAAAATTGGCAAAACTGCATATGAAATGAATCTCTACCCTCTATCCATAATACTACTAAAATTATTCCATGGAGATTTCATGGTGGTTACATCACTACCATCCACCTAATAAATATTGATAATTAAACTAAAATTCTAGAAGTAATCAATAGTTTCAAAGGACTAATAAAATATATTTCATTGGAACCCATAGATAAATTATGGAAGAAGAATCTAGATTATGAAATAATTGCTTTTAGCTATAGATCATGCTTTGAAGTAGGGCATATGACAATATCCTATATTAAATACAACTTCGAACATCATTTTTTATATTCCTAAGAGTCTATTGTGGGTAATGTCAATGTTGATTTGGTTGTAGGCCTTCCTAGTGGTATGGTTCCACTTAACAACACCATTTGATAGAAACTATGATTTCTATGATGAAGGCCCAAACAAAGGAAGGAAATGAATCCTCTTTAAGTTATGGAATTATGATGAATAACTTATGGAAGAACAAGCATCTAAATATGATGTTAGATTTTGTAGGAAATGGAGTGAAAAAGCAACAAAGTGACTATGAAATAATTAGCAAGCACACTGAATGAATAATTTTAAATTTCTATTTAGGGAACAATCAAACATAACATATTTGTATCTTTGTTGAGCCAAGAAACTCATTCTACAACCTAGTATGAGATGGACGTGTAAGTGTGTCCACCCCTCTTAAAATAAAAATAAAATACACTCTAAATAGAAAATACACTATAATTCTTTTTATTGTTTTACTTTTATACATAGTTAATTAGATAAATATGTGTATTAGTAATACATTCTTATGTTGCAATATTTTTATTATATTTATGAAACCTTTGACTATATCAACTACATTAAATTTTTTAATATAATTATATTAATTAAATTTTTATTATATATATATTTTTTATTAATATTATATATATATTATGTATATAAGTCGAGAGCGGAATTACACATCCCTTTCCAATGTGCCCCTTTTGGCCTACTTCCTTACCAAGATTCCCTTCGGATTAAATTTTCTACCATGCCCCTTCTGGTACATTTCAGGTGGAACCACACCGCCGACAACTTCCTACATTTTCACCTTACCCTGTGGCGTTGTAGAACTTAATTCACTCCGCAAAAAATTGAATGAGGGTGGACTAGATGATTTTTTTTTTTTTTTTTTCTCCGCATTTCCCAGGATTTTGGTTACACGATTTTTATCTAATTGTATTTTTTGTTGTTAATTAACATATTTTTTTAATGCGAGAAGATATTAAATGTTTTGGAAAGCTCATACGAAACTTGATTCAACGATTTAAATTCATAATTTTTTGAATTTTTAAATAGATTTGAAATAAAATTGATAAAAAAATATGATTTTGATGTGAATAATTTTTAATTAATCATATAAAAATCAAAATATATTTAATAGTGAATTTAATATTGATAATAATTTTAGAGTACATGGCCAAAATTTGATTTAATCATAGAATCAATTTATAAAGGATTGAAATTTCAATAGCCTTTGGTTTTGGTAATGATATTCTTATATTATGGAGTCAAGTCATGGTAAATCCATTTTAAATTGTTTTTTGGGCCATTGCAAATGCGTTGAAAAGCAATATAGAGACCGTAAAAAAATGTGTACTAGTTTGGAATGGAATTACATAATAAAAGGGGTGGCCATTTTTTAGTGGAGGTAGTCCATATTGAGTAAACTCCATAAAGTCTATTCACAATGAATTGATTTCTGTTTTTGTATCCCTATTATATCTTAATCTTTCTCTCCTATTTCATAACAATTGGAACCAAAGATAGTAACTCAAGTAGGTAAGTTTGGAAAATGGCTTGGACATTTCTCATACGATGGAGAATAAGTGGTGCTGGTAGATCTATCACTTGGATACTCTAACATGCAAAGAAATGCATAGAAATGAGGTAGTCCATATTGAGTAAACTCCATAAAGTCTATGCACAATGAATTGATTTCTGTTTTTGTATCCCCATTATATCTTAATCTTTCTCTCCTATTTCATAACAATTGGAACCAAAGATAGTAACTCAAGTTTGGAAAATGGCTTGGACATTTCTCATACGATGGAGAATAAGTGGTGCTGGTAGATCTATCACTTGGATACTCTAACATGCAAAGAAATGCATAGAAATGAATATATTGTAGAAAATCTGACTGTAGGTTAACCTGATAATGCAATATAACAAAAGTAGAATATTATAACCTACTTCTACTATCAATTTGCGAAAGCTTTTAGATCGAGGTGAACACATATAACCAGAAGAAGAAGGATCAATGAACCATTTAGATGAAAATACTTTGGGGAAAGGCTCAGCTAAAAATGCCACTATCTGTATTATCATACAGGGTGGAAATACATAGGAATTATACAAAGCCTTAGCTCTCACAGCTAGCTAGCTCACAGTACAATCCTCACAGATGCTCACATGCAATCCTGGCTTCTCTCAAGCCTTCCTCTCTGACCTCCAAACTCTTATTTCCTTGCATTGTTCCTTGTGGATGATCCTCACCTCACCAAGTGGAACACTCTCTCACACATTGTCAGAACTGCACAATCCTCAAAGAAGGATTCCTTCTGCATGCATGAGCTTTCTTTATAAGAAAACACATGCAACTGATAGTACACTGTCCTTGACTTTAATCTCAACTGGGTCTTTCTCAGAATAGACATGCATGACTTTCTGATGAGGGAATCTTCTATTAACTCGAGTACACTAGTTGAGCGCATACATGCATCAACTGAGTGTTAACTCACCATTAGTTCCTCAAATAGTTTGGAACTAATTTAACTGGACTTAACTCAGTAAACTGAGTTAAGTAATTACAACTCAAATATAACTCACTCTTATCTCCTAAATTTTAGGGATAAATCTTGCATGACTTAAGAAGGACTTCTAACTTGAATTTCTCCAACTAATTAATTTGAAACAAATTAATTAATTATTTCCAAGTAGCTGTTAAGACTAAATTTGATTTTAATTCACAATTTAATTCAAGGACAAATTAAATTGGAATATTCTTGTTGCCACATTTCAACACTCCCTCTCAACAAGAAAGGGATTATCTGCCACCCCGATCCTATCTCTATAGAACTCGAATTTACACTTTGAGAATGCCTTTGTCAAATTGTTACATCTTGCTTCTCTGTCGAAATGTACATTGCAGCAACATGATCCTCCTCGATCTGTGAAGTGTGAAGAGCCACAGGCAACAAATCTTGCCTTATGCTTCTCAATGCTTCCATCAGCAGCTTGCTTTACCTTGTAAAGCCAATGGGAACTCACAACTGACTTGTTCTTCGGTCTCCGAACCACATCCCAAACACTCTTACGAGCTATGGAATCATACTCCTCCACTATAACATCAACCTAAATTGGCTGTTGCACTGCTTCCTCAAAGAAAGATGGCTCGATCTCAACACATTCCCCAATAAGGGCCATGTATCCAGTGTACATCTCAGGTGACCTCCTATGCCCGCACTGAGAAGATGGTGCTCCCACATACTCTCTCTCATCCTTCAACAATCTGTCAACTTCTCTTGTGTGCTTTCATCCATCTCTGGAAGACTCTGCTTGAGTAGATGTCTCCACTCCTGGAACCTTTGCATGCAGATGCTCCGCGTTAGCCTGAGGCTCCTCCTCCTTATGATCCAGGTGGATGTTGGTGGCCACCCACCTATCTCATTTTGAACCCCACAACTGTCTCTTTCAGCTTTTTTAGTTTCCTAAATTGTAGCACAATTTACTATTTTTAGCAATTTTTCAGGTCCTAAACTTCTGGAGCCATTTTGAGGCCCTAAACGATGTTTTTTTTGGAAATCTACCGCCAGCAATTTTTCTTTCTAAAACTCATCTTTTTCGTTGTAGTCCTCGGAGAGATATTTCCAACGGGCTATCATGCGCGTCAAACGAAGATAATACGACCAATTCGCGACCCCGGGAAGTTGATGTACCAACTTACCCAAAAACGGGGCCCACAATTTGGCGTTTCATCTTCTAGGGTTAGGTTTTGGAATGTGAAGGGTTTTCCATTGTTTCTGAACAATAAATAGGCCTTCGAGCCTCATTGTAACACATTTTAGAGGCATGTAGCCACACATCTCTTCTTAGAGATAAGCTACCATCGCCCTAGCTGGTTTATTTCCATTTATGGTTGTAAGCTATTTCAGTATTTTCCATTAATGAAATGAAGTATTATTTCCGTTGCATCTTTCTGTATATGGTTATCTCTATAATTTGTTGCATTCCTGTTTAAGTCTGGATCAAAGATTGATAACTAGGAATTTATCTGATGAACCCCTATTTGAGTATCTTGTATCGACAAAGCTTCTAACATCATCGCGATTTCTAATGCTTCAGCCTGTGTCCCAATATTTTACTGTGATAGTGGTAATCTGAGGTGTGGCACCAGCACAAATATATACCACTCTTTGTGCTGTTCGTCAGAGATATGAAAGTTGACTTATGCCAACAAGCATTTTAACCTCTAATCTACATCGCAGGCAGTCTCATTGACAGTTTTTTGTTTTTGCTTTGTTTTGTTTTGTTTTTGTTTTTGTTTTTTGTTTGGTTTTGTTTTTGTTTTGTTGTTGTTGTTTTTTTTTGTAATTCACTGTGACTGTGACTTGGGCTTATTAAACTCCACGTTTAGTGCGTTCTTTGTTGCAGCTAGTGAAGTAGTTGGATTCGTCGTACTGTACTTGATATACCATGATGGGGCTCTATCTTGTAATGTTGTGACAAGTTGCTCTTTCTTTATATTGTCATCATTGATATGCTGTGCTTTCCACACAACGTTTGTGACAAACAAAACTTGATCAGGATCTTCTGATCCTTGACCCTTAAAATAGGCATCTTCACTACATTAGCCATGTTGAATAATGGTGGTTGAGGTGGCATGGATGGATGTGGAATCCTAGAAGTGCCCTGAGTTTCTGACTGCGCAGCATCGCTAGGTGTACTAGGGTTGCTCCTTTCTTCTTCGTTTTCTGATTCACCCAATAATGGACTTTACTCACCCTAAATAAAATTGTCATGGTCTAATCTGAATCTTTTTCCGCTTCGCATAGGTCTAGTCTGGCTTCTTTTAAACATCAATCTATAGGCATAACACCCTTTTCACATAGCAACATCTTAATCCAAAGCTTCAAGAAATTTAGATACTTACCTCATGGACCTTTGAAAAATTTGTGCTCAACTTCACTGTAGGATATTGTCGTGTCAATTGCGAATTCATCAATAAATCCTCTGAGGATAATGTCAATCCAGTAGTCAGTAACTCTTGTGACCTTATTTCCAGAGTCCTTAATTTTCTTAATCAGCTCTGGGGTCCACACAATAGGATCATCGTGTTTCCAACAGGGCTTGTTTGTAGCTAGCTTCTAAAGCCACTCGTGCAACTCATTAGTGAATGATGCGAAAAAGATCTCGTGCTGTTCCATATAGATATACCTCTGTAACCACCTTTCTATCGACAAACGTGGATTTCTTCTTTTTTGTGTTGCAAATTCATGCACCTTCTAATCTACCCAATCTTGGATCTCTTTTCTAGTTGATTTCCACATTACACTTCCCTCATATAGATCCCGATCCCAGCAAAAAAAACATTTGTTGTCTTGAGGGGCTCAGACTCAAGTTCAGAGTTAGCTGCTCTAACCAACAAAACCCTATCCCGCCGGCCCTTTCAAAAACGACCTCTTGTGTAGACCACAGTCTCACTCGAGGCGATATTAGGGGATGCTAGAACTAGGTTTCTGCACCAAAGGGGCTATGTAGTGTGGCTGTAAGGTTTCTTTCAATTTAGAGCTTAATGAGATCTTCGTGAACCATTAACCTTATAATCACAGTTGTAGAGCGCTTTCCTACTTAATAGATTTGTGAGCTGTGCGTAACTAGTCTAACATGTAGTATTCATTATATAAAACAATATTTGAACTTTATCGATGCAATTATAGAAGAAATATACAAAATCTATCTCTAATCATGTAGAAATATAGAAGCTACACGAACATAAAAAAATACATAGATTTGTCTTAAATTCTTCTTTATTAGTTCAATTCTTCACAAATACAGTCTTTTCGACCCTACACACACAACTACAGGCGTGCACACAGTTGCAGGCTTACCAAGGTCTCCACGTACACAACTGCATGAGCCTTCCCCTTTGTCTGCATACAAAAAGATATCAAAATAGATTACAACATTACATTCACCACTTCAGTTCCCTTAAACTTGCTAAGACATCCCTTTGTATATCCTTTCCCATTACAATACCATGGTCCAAAAACCATGGGTGGAGCTCAAAATATTCTAAATAATCCCATCCCTTTACAAAATAAGGGTCTTTGACCTGCCCTAAATCCCCTTTGACTCTTAGAAATCTGTGCTAATCGTGCTCCGATCGTCAAAATGTAGAGAATTTACATGACTTAGAACTTGGAACTAGGGGACCCCTACCCAACAACTACCTCAAACCATTATTTCAAATAGGGACAACAAGTTCCTTAACACCTTTTTTTCCAACCTATGGTGTCTCATGGATACCAAGTTGATGAAATTGGTTTTGTTTCATCCCCAATAAGACGGAAAAATAAAAGTGGTCAATAGGATGAATTTTCATATCTTGTGCACGTAAAACTTGAAGCACCTACATACAAGGGATGAAAACCTTGCATATGTTCAACATAGTTATAACAAATCCATGCAAAACAACATTATCCATAGTCCTTTTCAGGTTCCTTTTGAGTACCTACCATTGGCCTTAATTGATGTAGCTACACCCATTACATCTTCACTGATTGAGTCCACCCATGCTCAGACTAAGGTAGACAAGAAAATTATTAACACATGATTGGTACATAATCCAGCCCTATAAAGACCTGCAAACCATTACACTTGATTCACCCTACAAGGATATAATCACAATATATTAAAATCAAAATATATAAGCTTTAGTAGGTGGCGTCCCTCGTAGAAATAAGGATTTGAAATCATTTGATTGCTTTTTTCATGATTTCATGCCTTCACATAGTAATTTGAAAAGGTTCTCGGTGACACAAGGAATTGTGTCCATAATGTAAGTACACTAGTATGCTTCAATGTGTTTGAGAGTTAGAAAACCTTCTCTTAGAATCAATACTTATGATATATGAAGTGTCATAGATTTATCATATGAATATATTGATTTTTAGCATGATAAGTCAGCAACAATGCACCTTCTCCTACTACTTACAAGTTGATAAACTCTTTATTTTTGGCACATAATTAACAGATCCATAAACATTGCATTATTAGTTCCATTGGTTTTTTATTCTCATGTATTAAAAAGGATGAGTATAATTTATCAATATTATGCAACACATACCATACAATAATGTTATAGACATTTTTGGGCACTTCAACCCCAATCATAAATGTCCATAAACTGAGGGCTCCTAAGTCCTTAAAAGTGTTGCTTCACTACCTAAAGGAACAAGGTCAATTGATTGCATCATCTCCCAGAAGTTCTCCACTAAAAACTGCTCATAAGTGGTCAAAACTGGACCATACTAAAAACCCAGTGCAGAGGGTGCGATGCATATCAACTTCCCAGTGTACAAGGTGCGATGCATACTGAATGGCTCCTCTGTGGGGTGCGATGGTCGGGAATGGACAAATGGCAGGGACAAAATGCGAGGTGGAAGATCATGGAATATTCTAGAAGCTTCCCCTCTGACACTTGCCTCTCTATTTTCGACCAGGGATGAGTAAGAGATCACCATTCTCCAAGTGGAAGCTGGAACTATCAGAGAGAGGACACTAATCAAGACCCCAAAAGATGACTCACCTCCCTACAATCATCTATATATGGATCCCTCATCACAGAGATCCAGGGGCTGGAAT
>APFE030092356.1:0-25696 GCA_000404065.3 Pinus taeda
TTTTGCTTACTTATTAGGGTTTGATTGTGCAGCTTGGATGGAGAAGGAAGGAAAGCGTGGGACAGGTTGGGGAGGCTAGGTGAGGTCCCTATGGACCCTTGGCATCCATCCATAGAGGCTTCCCACGTGCAGAAGCTCAGCAACCGCGTGAAAGACCTCCTACAGGATGTCTGCAGGGGATTCTACAGGAAACTCAGGGTTTTCTACAGGATGTCTCTGAATTGCTACAGGATGTCTCTGACTTGCTACAGGATAGTCTACCGTGGAGGATTGCGGTGAGGAAGAGGTGATGGACGGGTAGGAAGGGATGTGAGAGATAGGGAACAGGCTGGTGATAGCTCAGGAATGGAAGGGTGAGATGGAAAACAGGTGGAGGGAGCGTGTTGGGGTGATGGACGTGAAAGGTCAAGGGATGAGGCTAAGTGAGGATTAGGAGATGTTTAGGAACGGACAGAACGTGGTGTAAGGCAAAGAAACGTGGTTGCATGCAAGGTTAAAACAGAGAAGATGGCAATGAACGAGATGGGGAAGAGTGTAAATGAAACAAATGACCGAAACTGTTGATCAACCCAAGAAAGCATCAACCTATACTAAGTATACCATGATTTTATTAAACAGTGATCCAAAACGCAAGGAGAAATACGTATGGGACTGTGATGAAGAGATGTGTGGTTCGTATAAATGACAAGGAAGCATCTAATTCCAAATCATAACTGTGTAAACCAACTCATGCGTGTTTTTGGTGGTCTGCTATGGACTACACCCCAACCTTCAAACGAGGTGGCAGTGAGCCTTAACAAACGATTTTAAGGGAGCTCCAATGGATGTCATATATCATGTGCTACGCTAAACAAGTGAAAGTAACTGTACCTTAAACAAAATCTATCTAACTCATAAGAAAATCAAATTACAAGACTGCCATTCAAATTGCATGTGCAAATGAAACTCAAAGTGCCGGAAAAAGAAATAGAACAATATTACAACAGAGGGGATCTATGGCTCTCAGGTTGGGCCCTAACCCGAGAGCTATAGTCTCCTAGTAAAACTCAGGAATTGCTCACAAACTGTCTTCTTTATTAATACTTTAACGTCATGCCAAACTGGCTTACAGAAAAAGGAAACAAAACTGGACTGATTCCAAAATGATATGATAACCCCAAGAGATTCAACAACCTATCTAAGGCTATGGCCTCCATATTTATACACAAAAGTGATGATCCGCCAAGTAGCCTTGATTCTAGGAGCTCGGCTGTCCAACTGAAGTGTAACTGTGGCTTTGAGAGGCAGTCAACAGTTGATGACTGCTGTTCCTGTAGGACAGCTGGCTACTTCTGAGGCTCGGAGGGGAGATTGATTGGAGCTCGGAGTTCTCGGTGGGAATCACGAGGACTGTCCCAATACTGTGGACATCCTTCCACAAAATCAGCAGTTCCACCTTATGTCTCCTTATTCCTTTTACGTTGTCTTTTGTTCCCCTTTTTCCATGCAAAAACCTAGAATCACAATGCATTAGTCACGTGGATAAAGTGTCTAACCTTCCTCCTACAAACAATACGAAATAACTAAGAAATGCATGCATAAGAAAGTAAAGATGAATGGTCTGAGCAAGTAAAGTAGGCCAAAATGAGCCCGAATTGTACCAAAATTGGGGCTCATCAATATGTTGACTTGGTTTAATCATCAACGAATTCAATAATTAAAGCCATCAACAAATTAACTCTTTATAATATGGAAGCAAAACAAACATGGTTCACATTGTAAGAAGAGAATAGGAGGAAATGGCACAGTGATAGGAAATAATTCAAATGGTTGAATGGTAGAAGCGTGCCTTCTATTGATCATTTAAAAGAAGATATGCCAATGAGATGCCTTAATAGTTGGGTTGCTGATAAAGTCAGTGTGAAATACGGTGCATCTAGTTGTTATCTGCGTAATAAGGAGGATGCATTAACAATAGGGATTGGGTGTAGCAACTCGATAATCATATTCTCTTTATGTACATTTAACTTCATACTGCACCTTTGAATTGTAACATCTATATATATTTTATATTTTTAATTATGTTAGGGTTATTATACAAATGATGCTATGATTTTTTCACTTTTTTATAGGAGCATTTGTTCCCATCTATGTGGGCATATGGACATCATTTTCTTGCAGAGGATGCCAATGATGGATGCATGACACAATATTGTGGAGTGGAATTCAATTTCGACCAATCTAGTCATGCTAGCCACCACGATCAAAACCTAATGCAAGGGACATTATGTTACATTGGAAAGATACAAGAGATCATTCAAGTGGACTTCTCTTCATTCGAATGTGTTATTTTTAGGTGCAAGTGGTGGGACACCTTTGATTAGAATAATGTAAAGAAACATCACGACAGTGGGTTGATATATATCAACTCTAGAAAGATATGACATGAAGCAAGGGAGCCTTATGTTTTCCCAAAACACTACAACCAAGTGTTTTTTTACCCAGATGTGTTGGATAGGGATTAGGGGTTCGTATTAAGACACGACCTTAGATCAAAACATATTTTTGAGAAAAGCAGTGTCATCATGCCAAGAGAGAAAGATAATTAGGGTGATGACAATGGAGAGTGATATGTACTTATGTTATTTCATCATTTATATTATTGTTTTATGTTTCTGTTATCAATATTTCGCTAATTATATTGTTTTTTATTCGTCTTGTTGGCATTTTATAATATAATTGGTAAGATTCACAATTTTTTTAATTATATGGAAACGTTGCTTTCAATTTAAAAAAAATCATCGGTGTGGCCAAAACATAGTCATACACTAGATCTGGTGCACTTTAAAGCACAATCGCATCAGAATCGGTGTACAAATACCTTTGATGCACTGTTGTTAGTTCACAAATTTAAATTTTTGTAGCGGTGCATAACATTTTAGCACCAATACGGAAAGTTCACATTATCAAACACAATGCGCTATATCTATATGTTTAAATATTATTTGTGCAATGTGTTTGATAAATATGATCACACAATGTGAGAGGAACATATCAAGCTCACCAAATTTGTGATGGTGATTAAGAGACATTTATTTGACTTTCAAATAGACTTGGTGATGGATTTTTGTTTTTTATTTAGATTATGTGAAATAAATATCTATTTTTTATGTATTTATAAGTCAATTATTTAAAGTAGATATGTCTTTATCATTGTGAACATGATGTAATATTAGCTAGGATAAATGTGAAAAAGATGAATTTTAGTGACTATCTAGTGATAAGTATGTGGAAAAAATAATATTTTTTGAGTTGTTCAATAAGAAATAACCAAATATATTATTAGTCAAAAGTTTAAATCTAATAAATGATCATTTTTGTATTATTTAACTCATATTTATTATTAAAAATAGTTAAATTTAAACCAATACAATAGAAAATAAAGCACCAAAATAACATCAAAATGTTATATTTTTATTACTAGAAAAAAATTCACTTTCCTCAATGGAGAACTTCCAATAGAGAAAATCCCCAACTACAAGTAATTTCACACGATGAAGTCTTATGTTACATTTAATTATCCTCATATTTAGAGAGAGAAATTATTAATTTAAATTGGTAAAGTTTCTATAAATATTAAATTTAAATTACTTGAAAATCTCATAACTTTAGTAATAAAATAAATTTTATGAAAATAGATTTTTTTAAGTTATATTACTACAATACTTTTTGTCATAAATATATTTTTGTTTTAAATATCACATGTAAATGGAACATAGAATGAATTACACATAATGTAATATCAATAATAATATTTCTTGTCATGTGAAAAAATTACATTTCTTCCTTGTACTAAAAACTAAATTATATTTTTTACTCATTGCATTTCTTGGTCATAATAAAATCTAAATTATTTTTTTTACTTTCCGTTACTTTATATCTCTATATAAAGTTATATAAGATTAAGGTGTAAACTGAGGTATTGTAATTATGACCTACAATAATTTCTTTTGTTATTACTATTTTTAATTTGTTAATTTAAATTATATGGAGAAAAGTAACGTAATTTAAATTGATTTTTTTCTTCATATTTTCACTTTCGTGAGAAAGATTGAGAGAATTCTTATTCCATTAATAGTTTCTTTCTAATTCAATGTATGAGGGATATTTGTAAATTTTTTAATGTTTAATATGGATTTGATATGTAATATTTTAGAAAATATAAACAATAAAAATAATTAAATGTACACATACAAGAAAAAGTTATAAGAGGGCATATTTGAATATTTTAATGTGGAGAATGTGAATCATAAATAAAATATTCCAATGTCAGCTACATATAAATTGTACGAGTGTAATATCCCTAACCTAGGAACTTAGGTTTGCCATTTATAATTTAATAAGGTGAAATATTATGGTGATTAATGCATTGGAATTTATGATTGGAGTTGTCTATAATGCGACTTTTTGGAGATTCCGGTGACGGAATCCGGTGGCAGAAATGAGGTTAAATCTTGATTTTTAGCAGTTAAAATGTTTTTTAACTGCATATTTGGATTCAGCGCCCTGGAAAACCCCTGGGAGCCATTGATTGTGCAGAAACTAGCTATCAAACTTGGGATTCCAATGAATTGCTGCTGGATTTTGACCGGAAAAATCCACCGGAAAGACTTTCAAAAAGTCGCGTTATAGACTACTGCTTTATGATTATATCATTATTTACCATATTTAATGAATAAAGAAGTCATTAGGGTTTTGTATGGTTTGTAACTACTAATAAGTGTGTGTTTATAGTTATGTATACACGAACATCAAAGAATAAGCAGAAGGTTAGAAGGTTACGCGGTTTAAATACAAATAGTTATTTTGCCATGAGTCGTAGCATCAAAATCAGTTAGAGTTCGAGTTTGAGCATGGAGATATATTGGGCTTACGATGACAAGACCAACGTATGCACGCCTTAAACCATCAATGGGTTTTCACCCTCAGTTAAGGTGTACATGCCATCAACGTGACTCCATGATTGGCATTGTTGTTTAGCCACACATGTAGATGCCATCAAGGTGACTCCATGATTGGCATTGTTGTTTAGTGACTCCATGATTGGCATTGTTGTTTAGCAGCATGGATTTTATAGATACTATGCTCAAGAGATAAATACTTTCTGTGAAGGTGGCTCTATGATTGTAATTGTGAAGGTGGCTCCATGATTAGCATTGTTAGTTTAGCAACACCGATTCTATAGATATTATGCTCAAGGGATACGTACTTTTATCTTTATTTCTAAAGGTAGAATTTGCATACTAAATCTTTTAGATTAAAAGAAGAGAAAGTTTTATAGATACTATGCTCAAGGGATACATACTTTTATCTTTATTTCTGAAGGTAGAATTATAATATTGCATATGCATACTGTGTAATTCTCTGCATATAGAGAACTCACACTAGTTTTCTTAATAAAGAAAATATGCTATTGCATGTAGATAAAGTTTATATATGTGCAGCAGTAAAAAATAAGTACCTTGGTTTGTCTTTATATATATATATATATATATATATTATATACTATATATATATATATATATAATTGCATATGCATTTTATATAAGAAAATATATGATGCATGCTCTTTTCTTAAAAAGGGATTTCGTACTAGTGTATGAAATGATAAGAAATTCAAGTTATTTTCTTGAAAATGAATCTAGATTAAAGAAGGTAATTTGTGAAATATTTTCATGGGTGGTGAAAAATAAAAGAGAAAAGTTAATTAGATTATTTTTATTGGAAAGTGGGATTTTCTTTTGAGATGTGTATTTTTGTATAAAAATAATTGTCTTATGTGTTTATAAGACATAAGTCTTTGTTGAAGAAAAGATAAGTAACTATGACTTTTTGGTTAATTAGAATAAATAAATCTTATGGTGTTCTTGAAAAGAACACGATGGTTTTGTGCTTAGTCATGGTAAAATATTTCAATGGTGTTTGTAAAGATTCGTAAGAGAGTTCTTTAAAAAAAAATACCTAGTTATGAGAAACTACAATAACCTATGCATAGATCATATGCACAGAGTAATATAAGTCATACAAATCTTCTTTGGAAATAATATGTTTTTATTGTGGGTAAAAGATAAGTCAATTGTGTTAATTCCTTTGAAAGAGTTTGCAAAAGTTACATGTTTTGCTGGGTAAAAATATAAATGATTTGTGTGTTGTATATTTGATAGTTTGATTTAAATGCATGGTTTAATGCATATAAATTTAACATTATTATTGTTTTAGTTCTTATGCCCAAAAGAAAGGTTGATTATGGTACTTTCTTGAAAAGAAATGCATGAGAACTTTGTTATGATACTTTCTTGTTAACATTATTATTATTTTAGTTCTTATGCCCAAAAGAAATGTTGATTATGATACTTTCTTGAAATCAAATGCATGAGAAATTTGCTATGATACTTTCTTGGAAACAAATGCATGAGAACTTTGTACCTAAAAAAAATAGAGAAACTATGTTGGGTTCTTTAAAATAATTGTGTTATTTGCACAACTAAACAATCATTTAATTTGAAAAGAACACATATGCAGAAGCATAGAAATAATAGTTGATTACATGCATGAAAATAGAACGACTGTGTTATATGTTTTAAAGAGAAACATGGATTTGTGTGCAGAAAATAATAAGTATTATGTTAGATCTTTTAAAGAGAAACATGGATTTGTGTGCACAAAAGAATAATTATTATGTTAGATCTTGGAAAGTAAATAAGTAATTACTTGTAATAAATGCACTATATTTCCTTTGTGAAATACATATACCCTCATGCAAGAAATAATATCTAACACATTAGTTTTGTTTTAGAGCAATGCATGTCTTTGTGCATACAATAGATGTTTAAATAGCTCTATCCTGGGAAAGATAATGATAATGATGATCATAGCTTTGTGTTTGTGCACGCATGATAATGATGTCTATCATGTTAGATTTCCCTTAGAAGGGGCATGCATTTTTATTTATTATAATAATACCTACTATATTGGAAAGATTACTTAGTTACATGCATAAAGAAGAAGCTAAGGGGATAACTCTCTTTGAATACATTTTTATATAATTACATGCACGAAAAACAAAGATAAGTTGATAGTATCATTTAAATGAAATGGATGGTTATAGTGGTTTCCTTTGGATATGAATGTGTGCTGGTGTGAGAATGATCATAGTAACATGGTAATTATTTTGATATGCTTGATAATTATGTGTTTATACATGCACAATGTTGTTAGAAGAAGCATGTTGTGATATTATATTTACATCTCATGTATGCACATGAATAGTTGTTAAAAGATCGCTTTTAAATATTGATTATTGATTGATTAATACTTTATCTAATAATGTTACCAAAGTTTGTTGACGACAACAATGACATGAAAGGATGGTGATTTGTGAAAAAGACAAACTATGTTAAACATTGTGAAAGATAAGAACTAATGGTCCCTGCTGATGAGTACGAGCTGTAGGATGGTCCACTTAAGGAACAGTCATGCCAGAAGGATATAGATAGTGGTGATTTGTGGGTAAATGGTTTCATGACAATTGTAATAGATTTTAGCTAGGTATGTTGTATTTTGATGATATTTCATTGTAATATTTTATAACAATGGCTAAGGGATGAACTCCCTTATAAGCCATTGAGTGAGGGGTGAACACCCTCACAAGCGTTTAATAATAAAATTAAACGTTTATTGGTTTTCACCCTATAGGGTTTCCAAGGTATATAGGCATTCAATGATGTGATTTATTACTATGTAAGTTTGGTTATGTTGATTCCTTTCATAATTTGATGTTGACAATGTCAAGTATATGATTAATTAATGTTGTTAAAGGAATCATGAAATGGATGCAAGGTTACATCATATAGTTTATGTTAATATACTATAAGAGTGGTTGTTAATGGTTACACAACCTACTATTCCTCTACTAAAGTTACTTTATGTACTAATGAACATTCTATCTAATGGTTAATGAGGAATCTAGAATAGTGATTTGGATAATTACCTATGGGTAATTTGTGCCAAAAGATTCTAACTTCCTCCATTTTCATGTGAGGTTACTAGGGTATGTTATAAGTGGTATAAGAGATGAAGGTTGCAGAGCTGGTGCCTTTGGGAATTGTTAAGTGGGAAAAAAAATATTGAGGTATGTTACCAGTGGGCATTAGCTCATGCATGAGTCTAACAATCTACATATTGATATACGTAGTAGACTAATTTTGACATGCGATGTGCGATTCATGTTTATAACTGCATTAAATAGTAGTAAGTAATAAAGTCTTCTACAAAACTATGTTCATGACATTTGAATCCTGATGGGGATATGTTGTAACATATTTGGTTTTGATAAGTTAGTTTTTATTTATAAAAGAGGGTATAAAAAAAAAAAAAAAAAGAAAATGCAATATAAAAAAAATGATGAAATGAAGCCCCATCAAAAGAAATTTTTATTAGTGAGCAAATTTAAATGCCACTAGAATAGAGTAAAATTACATTGCAAATAAACTAGGGTTTTGTGTGTACCTTGTTTAAAATGCCACAGCCTAATGTTTTGATTTGAATCATATAGTTTAACCATGATTGAATCATTTAAATTTATGTCTCTAGATTAGTGAATCAGTTCAACAAATCATTTAATCTTGGTAGAACATGATTATATAGGATAAAATAGAATAAAATTTGGCCTGATATGCTCAAAACATGGCCAAATGATGTATTAGAATAGGGTTAGAATAGGATTAGGGAAAATAAATGGTTGTTAGATCAAATGAGCCAATTCATATATATATGTTTCCTTAAATTAGGGTTAATTGCCTTTTATAAGTGATTGATATTGTATAAACAAATCTTTGTAAAGTTTAGATTAAGGTCGTAAAGCGACAAAAGCATTTTGTCGTGAAGCATTATCAAACATATACTTTTCGATGGTGATCCTCTTCCCCACCCAGATCAACGGTGGGGAAGCCATTTTGCACCCCCTTCTACCATTTCACGTTAACAACAAGGGGGGATCCGAAAAGTGGTTTCCTTTTCGGTGGGCCCATTGCAATATGTCACCTCCTCATCACTTCGCACCTCCCCCACAATACCACTTACCACTAACACCCCCTTCGAAATCTTCTCATCCCATCTCATCTATACATCAATCCACCAACAAATATTTTCGTTTCCTACGCCTTCCTCCCGTTAATCATTTTCCTCCACGTATCCCTACCCATTCTCCTATCTGTTACACTGATACCCATTCCTCCGTTCCCGCTCCTCATACCCATTCCTCCTACTTGTTGTCCATTAATGCATACTGATCCTGTAGGATAATGATGTGATCTTAATGATAATTTCTATACTGTTATAAATAAACCCTCCATCCCTTTTGCGTGAATCCCTTGTTTTCATCACCACTATTTAAATTGTAGGTTTTTCAAATCTGAGTTTTGGTTAAATTTTGTCACAAGTTGCGCCTATATTTCAAGCTGACAGTGCACTCACTAGTTTTTCATAAGGATTTCTCTCTATTTAGGTATCCATTTCATCAACATCTTGTTACTCTTCTTCCTTATCTATTAGGATATGGCACCAAAAAAAAAAGGATGAACCCACTAGTAGCAAGACACCTACTCAAGAAAATCCAAAAGCCACCGATACCCTAGATCTTGACCACACCCCCTTAGCTGACCAATTTTTTAAGATTGTGGACACAGAGTGTGAATTCAATATTTTTGAATTATGCCATTGGTTAAGACAGACCTATCAGGATTGAGAGGATGAAATTAACCTATGGGAATCCTTATTTCCCATGTTCATGTTCCCTCAAACCTATCCATTTCCTGATTTAGTTATGTGGTGTCATGCTAGGTATAATCCCATGAAGAGAACTGTGGTAGCTCAAAATGGATACATTATGATATCGATCACACCTCAAACCATAAACAAAATGCTTCTTATTCTTGAGAATGATTCCCTTAGCCATTTTTCTGCTACTGTCCTCATGGATCTATACCATAAGAGTACATTTCGCTAAAGAGCTCAAATTTTTGAGATATTTCTTCCAGAAGATGCTGAGATTCCCAAAAGGAACCCTCCATATCCAGCCTCAATGTTCCCAGAAAGAGTTAAACACATTATCTCTCTAGTTTCTTGGGTTTTAGGTTAATATACAGACCAATGGGTAGATGAACTTATCCTGGGTTATCTATCCATCTTCTCCAAAGAACAAAAGCCAACATTCATGTATAATTATAGTCAATTTCTGGTTGAAAATATGCACGAACAGTTAATGAAAATCACTACTGAGGGTGCATTCAAGTATTATTCTGTGTTATTTCATATGTTCCTTTTTAAACAAGGAGACATCCTACCAGTAACCTTACAAAAGCAAGATGATTCACAAATAAATCAATCAGTTACACCGTTGACCTCATTGGTCAAGAGAAACTCAACTGAGTTTAAATTTTTAGATTTCATTAACTGTTTCATTTATCCAGTTGCATAGATTCTTAACAGCCAGAGTGAACCAAGAATCAATTTAGAGATAAAAAGGATCCTGCACGTAAGTGAGCAAGCTAAAAATTGAGACTGGTTTCTTTACTAGAATTACATAGATATTAGGGCATATGGCTGTGAGTTATCTCCATACAAATTGCCCAAATATGTTCCAATGAGATTTTTCTCTTTGGAATATATAAGGAAAATGATCAACATGGACGAGCTACATTTTGTTTAAGGGAAAAGAAAATCTCAGTTCAAGATCAAGTCCCAAGTGGGACCCTTTATTTGTAATACCAAAGCAGTAGGAATGGAAGTAGATTCAATTCTCAAGCAGATGGCATTTCAATCAAGTTTTACCTGGTCTTATGACCCATTCAATATAATCACTAATTTAAGGGTAGAAATTAAAACCACACCTTATAATCACACTCCAAGACTAGATATTGAGAAATACAGGAATCAAGAACATTGGGAGGAGAACACACTTCAGGAAGAAGAACAGAAAATTCTACCTCCTTCTACCCTCCAGATTCCCACTTCTCAAAGTAAGTAGGATAAGAGGCCGAGAGAAGAATCATCATCTTCAGAAAAGGGTGCAAAGGAGTTTCTCATTTATCATAAGAAACATAAGACTAACTCTAAAGTTACTATTGTTCAAGGTTAGAAAGAGACCATAGTTATTAATCTGGATGATTCATAAGTTTCTATAGGATCAAATGAAATTGTCCTTAACACTCCATATTCCTCTTCAGTTTCACATAATTTATTGGAAATTACACAGTCAACAGGAGTAGGTGAATAAGAGGAACCAAACATTTTCACTATTTTTCTTGAAATTAAGAAAAATAATGAATCTCTGAAGGCCAATGTCTATGCTCAATTTTGGAAGCAGACATCTACTTCACAACACAAATTGTTGACAACATTTGATAGTGAAAAGGGAAGGATGTAAATGAAATTCTTACAGGCTCAAGTGACTTTCCCAAAGGCTTCTTAAGACTATAAGAAAACCATATTTTATTTTGATACAAATCAAAAACATCCTATTGACCAAATGGAAATGCACAGACAATCTATGGAGATGCTTTTCTCTACCATGACTAACACTGCCATGGCACTATCAAAGTTGAGAATGGCTCTTTCAAATGTATAGTCATAGTTGAAGATAGAGAATATATCCTCCTTAGGATAATAGGGTCAAATCATTAGAATATTTAGTGATCAAGATTGGATATGATCATACTGATGTTAAAGTTGTAGAGGGCATCATCAAGAAGAAGAATGTAGACATCAAATCACTAAGGAAGCAACTCAAATTACCTTCTATAGAGGATCCCCAAACCAAGGAGATTGAAGAATGTGAGCAACACAAATAAGAAATTCTCAAACTAATCATTGAGCAGAATATACAAATAAAGAAGATCTAGGAACAGTTAGAAATTTTCTCAAAGAAAAGGAATAGTCTGCACAACTTTCCATAGCTCCAATTACAACTATACCAATCACAGTGGCAGGGACAATAGGGGAATCAGCATCAACAACAACATAGTCTACATAAACTACATGTTGATTTGAATAGAGTTATACAAGAGCTATCTCTCAAGAGACAAGAAAATGAAAAGCTTCAAAAGAAATTCAAAAATCTGGAGATGCAAGAGATAAAGAATGATACTCTTTATGTTGAAGAGATGTAGAAGACCCAAAGACTGACCAAGAATATTCAAGAGTTGGAAGATGAGTCATTAATGGTTCAGACCTTGGCCCAAGCTGAAGAAAACATTTGGGACGATATAAGTCAATCTATAATGAAGTTTGACCCTCTATACAAATTATTTTTGAATAGGAAGAGCTTACTACTAGATGCTAGATAGATATTGAAGAGGTCAGAGAAGCCCTTAAAGATAAACCAAGTGAGGCCACATATATGACTAAGGGGATCAATTCAAAAACCATAGCTGAATTAGAAGAAATTTAGATTGCAGACAGGACATAAACCATTCTTGAGATTAAGAAAGTTTTGCAGATGAAAAATCTCATGTCTCAGTTGGAGACAAAGTGCCAGACTTAGAAAGTTGTTGTCCAGAGGTTTTATTTTAAGGATTAGTGGCACCTAATGATAAATTAATTAGTTTGGAGGAGTATTGATAAAATATCTACACAATTGCAAATGATAAAGCTAAATTTGTAGGTATCAAAGGTCATCCTACAAGGAAGGCTTTCTTAGAGGCTTTAAACTTTGATTTAATGATCAAACATGAAAATAAACATATCTTTGTCAATAAGCCTACTTTTGAAACGTCTATCGAGGTGGATGAAGTCTACAGGAAATTAATTAATCTTTCTATACCAAGTGAAGATAGATAGGATCACTTGTATGAAATCATTGAGTAACATTCATCATCAACTGAGAGACTGCGAGGTAGCACATTTTGGGGGTTAGATCATCAACAAATTCCTTGAAGATAGTGCGAGAAGCTTAGCAATTTTTGGATTCCTATATTTTTGTACTATTTTTATATTTTGTTAATGGATATTTCTAGAAAATCAATATTTTGTATAAATAACTATTCCTTCAAGATATTATGGGTTAAACCCTTGGATGAGCTTTGCAAAGAATAATTGTAATCAAAGTGGAGATTTTCTTCAAATTAATGAAAAGATTTTGGATTTGCCTCAAATAGTTTGTCTCCTTGTGAGTTTTTCTCATGTTTTCATTTCATTATGTTATTCTTCATGTATTTAAGTTTTAATGGAGAACCTTGGGTAAGAATAAACTGAATGCTAGTTTGTCTAAAATCCACGTGAAGTTATAATCAATAATTAAAGATTAGTTTATAGAATTGTATGTTATTATAAACTCCTTTATATCTATAAATTGTCACACCCATCTTGATAAAATTAAATACATTTTGTGAGAAGGTAGACATTGTTTATCTACACTCTGTCTTATAATTAACTAAATATTCAGTTTGAATATTTAGTAATTTATAACCCTTTCAACTCTACTATTCATTCAACTAAAAATCAATTAACTGTTTAGAGACAAACAAACATGCTTTTCATTAAATTCAACATTGTTAAGGTTTAAGCACTTTCCTTTAACTGTTCATAACACTAATCATCCAAAAACCCTTTAAAAAAAAATAGATGCTCTCACATGATTAATTAACCTATAATTATCTTAGAGGAAAACATCAATTTGGCGCCATTGTCAGGGAATGAAAATTGAAGTATTTTTGTGCGGGACAACGATAAAATTTTTCCTTTAAGGTGAATAAGGGAATAGTAGGTTAAAATATTTCACCTTGCAACTTCACAAACCCAAACTGGTTCCTTCAAGACATACCAAGTCTCATTCCGACTCTAAAATTGTCTCTCCATATCTGATCTAGAGAGACTGTAAGAGAAGCGTCTTTAAGAAGGAGACTTGAGGCTTCTACTTCTTCTTATGTACCCTTACAACCTAAAGATATTTCAGTTTCTGGTCTCTTTAGATCTATTCCATATCCATTATATTTAGCTAATTTAACACCTAGGGTTTTATAACTACTATCCAAAGGAGTTGATCGACATTCAACTCTTTTAGTCCATTCATTGGAATCATATAAAATCAGTGAAATATTTTTAGTTTCACCCAAGTCAGAAGAAGAATTGGATGTACATTTACCGGATTTAAAACCTACTAATTTTATCTCCCCCAGTCATTATACATTTCCATCTACTTCTGCCCAACCTGTGGAAACTTTTTCTGTATATTCAAATCCTTTGTTTGAAAATAAAGAAGAAGTTGAAACAAAGGTTCAAAAGTTAGTTACCAAAACACCTTTTAAAACTTTTAGAGATCCTCCACCCACTTTTCCTCATCCTCCTACTTTTACACCCCCATCTTCACCTACGGTTTCATTATCCTCTACCTCATCATCTACCACATCTTTTACTAATTCATCTTCATCTTCAACTACGGTTGCTTTTCAACCTATTATTCAAGATAAGTATGGTGCTTTACATCTTTCTAATTTTCTCAATAATTTTCTTGATGGGTATTTAAAACACCTACCAAGGTTTAATGGAGAAACTGGTTTTTCTGTTGAAGATCATTTAGATGCCTTGTTGGATTTTGCTGATAACATGAACATAGAACATGAAGCTATATAGATGAGATTGTTTGTTCAATCACTAGAAGGGAATGTTAGGTTTTGGATTAGAAAACTAAGAGCTAATTCAATTCGTTCTTGGAATGAATTAACTACCATATTTAAGAATCAATGGGGGGTTAAGAAGGATTCTATTTACTATCTCAAATAATTTGAAGAACGGAAAAAAAAAACCATGGTGAGCCAGTGGAAAAATTCATAAAAATATTCAATAAACTTTATCATAAGATGCCACCTGACTGTAAACCACCAGTAGCAGCAACGAAAGTTAGATTTTCTAAAGCATTTGAAGATGGTTTTGCAGCTATGCTTAGGGAAAGGACATCTCATACCCTAGAAGACATGCAAACAAATGCTATAGAAGTTGAAGCCAATAGGTCAGCATCAGCTAAACTTAAAGCTAAGGCAGAAAAAGATAAAAAGAAAATGAAAGCTAAGGAAGACGGCTCTTCCTCAAGAACTAAAAATGAATATCAAAATATAGATGAAATCACTTCATTACTTAGAAACCTTTCAAATAGAATTTCAAAATAGAAACTCAACCTAGGACAATTCAACAAACTATTGCTAGACCTAAAACTCAATTGAGGAGAGCTTCTCAAACCCAAATCTTACAAAGATCAAATATTGATCAACAAATTCAACCTCCATTGATGATTGATGATCAACAACCTGGAGACACTAGCCCTTTGATTACTGAAGATATAAATAATCTTGATCATTCATCCATACAAAATGTTATTATCTCTGTTCCTTTAAATCAATCTTCTCAACAAGATCAAGAAGACTCATGAGTTTGAAAGTATTAGGCATTTTCTGAGTTTTTAATTGCTGAACTAAATAGGAGGTATGATGTAAGACCTAGTTTAGGGCCTTGTAGACCTCCCAAAAATCCCACTGTAAATGAACCACAAATCAAAACTTCTGGATCTCAAACAACAAAAATTTAGCCATTAAATCAATCAAGTGAAGCAATTTCAATTGATAAAACTTCTTTAATCACTTTCATTGTTGAAATGGAATTAGAAAGAGTCAAAATACCCATTCCTTTATCTAAACTTTCAAAGAATCCAAGATACAAAAACCAAGTTTCTAAATGGATCCAATGATCTAGTGTTGACGTTGAAGGAGATGTAATAATTTTACAAGATGAAAATCCTTCAGTAGTCTTTGGTCCCAACTCAGATTGATGAAAATGTATCACCTTTCTATGTGACTGTAAAGGTTCATGATTTCTTGTTATATAACTTCATGTTAGATTCTGGAGCCTCCCATAATCTAATGCCAAATGTTATCATGGACCAACTTCAATTAGAGGTTACGAGAACTTATCATGATCTTTACACTTTTGACTCCAAGAAAGTAACTTGTCTTGGACTTATAAAGGATCTAGTGGTTTTAGACATTGTAGTCACTGATATCCCTCCTAAATTTGGCATGTTATTATCAAGATACTATTGTGCCAAATTAGGAGGAAGTCTTCCAATGGATATCTCTTATGCTACTATTCCTGTATATGGGGGTGAACATCTCATATTATACAAAGAAGTAAGATTCATGAATACTGTTTGTAAATCTGATCAAGCAAGGAATCATCCCATTTATGAAGTGGATCAATACTTTGGATGCTTTGAATTATCATCAAATAATTCGCAAAACACTCAGCTTAGTATTGAAAACAATGTAGACAAGCCAAAAACCATCGAGACTGATATTTGGAGATTATACTTTGATGGTTCTTGCTCAAAGGAAGGAGATGGAGCTGAAATTGTATTAATTTCACCAGATAAAGAGAATATTACTCAATCCTATAAACTTGAATTTGATGTGACAAATAATGTTGTAGAGTATGAAGCCTTTTTGCTAGGACTGGAATTAGCCAAAAGTCTTAAAGTTTAGAATCTAAGTGTATTCAGTGACTCATAACTCATTGTCAAACAAGTAAGGAATCTTTCCTTTTTCAGTAAATTCATGAGAGATGTTGAACTTAAATATGATATAATTGAAAAACAAGCCTATTCCTTAGTCCAAGCTCTAAAATCTTTTAGATTCTATGTCCTTCACTCTTCCATTATTGCCCATGCTCCTAATAGTTCTATTAAAACTATGTTAACTCAACCTGATACTGATGGAAGGAGAGGGAGATGTCTTACCAAGATATTGGAGTTTGATTTTATTATCAAAACTACAAAATTAGTAAAAGGTCAAGGCTTGGATAAACTCTTAGCTCAGTCAAATTGTAAATTCTTGGGAATTAATTCTGTTTTTGAAATTCCAGCAAAGAAAAATCCACAAGAACCTTCATCTTCAATAGAGAAGAATCCATAAGAACCTTCATCTTCAATAGAGAAGAATACACAAGAACATTCTTCTTCAATCTAACCAACTCCTATTCACATTGAGGAGAAATTTTTGTTATCTGAATGGTACACTCATATTGTGCATTTTCTTTGAGATTTTGAGTGTCCATTTGAATTTACAAAGAATTAATGTAAAACACTGAAGTTGAAGGCCATCAAATATTATATTATCAATGCAAATCTATATTGGAAGGATCCACTCAACATCCTTTTACTTTTCTTGATAGAAAGTGAGACAAAAGGAATCATTGATCAATTTCATGCAGGTATTTGTGGAGGACACTATGCTTGGAGGGCTAAAACATACATTATTTTAAGAGAAGGATTTTATTGGCCCACATTTCTTGCACAAGTAGGATCAAGGGTTAGAAGTTGTACCCAATGTCACTTATTTGTTGGAAAACAAAGATTAGCAACACTTCCTCTAGTTCTAGTACTAGTTCGAGCAACTTCCTACAATGGGGTTTGGATTTCATTGGGGAAATTCATCCAACATCAAGTAGCCATCACAGATGGATATTGACTGCCACATATTACTTTACCAAATGGGTAGAGGCAATTCTAGTTAGGAATGAAACTAAAATTTTAGTTATTATTTTTTTTGAAGAGAATATACTGTCCAGGTTTGGATGTCCCCAACAATGTAGTTACAGATAATGCAACAACATTCAACAGTGTCAAGATGATTCAATTTTGTCAAAAATATCAAATTTTGTTGCAACATTCTACCCCTTACTATCCACAAGGAAATGGACTGGCAGAGTCCTCAAACAAGAGTTTGGTTAAAGTCATTAAGAAAACACTGGAGGACCAAAAAAGGAGTTGGGACAACCATCTCATATATGCAGTTTGAGAAAATAGAATCTCTCCAAAGAGATTAACAGGTAAATCTCCTTTTCATCTTGTTTATGGCAAGGAAGCCATATTTCCTACACATATGGATTTTCCTATCATGATGTTTTTACAAGAAACAAATGAAGAACCTGATGATTTTTCCAGAAGAATAAATCAGATTATAGAAATTAATGAAAACACAGATAGAGTTCATTATAAGCTTCGTAAATATCAAAACAAAATGAAAAGTATATTTGATAGAAACACTAGAGAAAGAGATTTTAAATAAGGATATTTAGTGTTAGGATGGGATGCTAGGAGAGAGGATAAAGGGAAACATGCAAAGTTTGATAATCTCTGGTTCAGACCTTTTAGCATTGAAGAGGTGTTGTAGCAGCTACAACCACCCACCAAATTTTTGGCTTGCACCCAATTTCAGAGCCTCCCTTGAGATTTTCACTTGATGACTGCACACACTTAGGTTCGCTCCGTAAGCTCATGTGAGTCTTCGCATCCTCCCTGCTTGTTCATTTCATCCAAGTTTTTTCATGTTGATGTCAATGTGATTCTTGCAACCATGTTATGGTCATTCTCAAGGTCATATCTTCACATGTACATGTTGTGTTCGCTACGAAAGCATCTAACACACTCACACACGAAGTCAAATTCAAAGTCACGCAAGCATCATCATGGTCGACCAATGATCTATCTCAAGTGTCACACTTGTCGCTTGCTCCATTGGTTAGTCATGTTGAACAATTTTTTCTAGATGGTTTGAGTCGTCTCATCGGCGATTCATGTAAGTGTGTGTTTGCATGATCACATATGCATCTTTCACTCGCTCACACACTTAGTCATTTTGTTGAAGTTTTGATGACTGGACTCCCCTCTGATAGCCGTACCATCACCCCATTCTCAACTCGATCGACTATCACCAGAACAACGTAGAAGCACCAAGCAAGTCATTTCAAGCTGGAATGCCCACAAGAAAATCAATCAGCCTTCATGTTGGTCAACCGGAGAGTTTGACCCGACAGCCACCTCGACACTGACTCCCCTCAAAAATTGCACAGAGGCTGCAGATCTTGCCTGCTCCACTGGCTGAGAAAATTGTGTAGACAAGCCAGACAGACACCTAGTGCCCATCCCTGTCTCCCTCAGAAAATTCACTGTTTTTCCAGTCAGGCCTCCCGACAGCCGACCATCTACTCACCCAGAAAATTGCGCAGTTTTCATGACCAAGCTCTCTGCTACCCAACAATCTGCTCAGCTTAGAAATTACACAGAGGTTATAAATAGGCTAGGCTCCCAACCTCAACATAGTTTTTCTCGCCAGGAGCTCCCGATAGCAAAATACCAGCTCCCTCTAAGAATTGCTTAGTTTTTGCTCGCAAGCTCTAGCATCTGACTGCCAGTTCCTCTCAAGAATTACATAGTTTTTGCTATAAGTGACCCAACAACAAATTGCCAGTTCCCTCCAGGAATTGCACAGTTTTTGCTACCAGTGTCCCAGCAGCTAGCTGCAAGTTCCCTCCAAGAATTGCGCAGTTTTGGCTACCAAGCTCCCACTGCCTGCACATTCCAAAAACTGCGCATATTTTTCCTCTCTAGCCTTCCTGTAGCCCAGATTGTTCCCCTCAAAAACTACACAGTTTTGTCCTCCAGCTGAGCCAGACCTTGCAGAAAGTCACTGTCAATCCAGATTGCCCATCTCCATCACCTAATGACTCTTGTGCAGATTTCATTAGCAATGTTCGAATCCTCCATCCCACCTCGCAACCTTGTTGCCTCTCTCGATCACCTGCATGGTAGACTAGGAGGTTTTTGGATTTGGTGTCATCTCGTCATGAGTGACTATAGGAACAGGTACATAAATAAACATGGTGCGATGACGAATGGGATGAAAAAAGGGAGCACATGCAAAAGGATAGGTTCATCAACGAATGAAAAAACAATGTATGCAAAGAGATGTTGTTGGCTTAATGGGCCCTAACCTAGGTTCGGAAGAGTTATTAGATAAACAAATCTCGCAGCTACTGGCCCTTTCGGCAACAACCCGCAGAGCGCGGACTAAGGTCTCACCCGAGGTAGTAGGGGAGGGTGCTGGAACTAGGTTTCCACACCCTTGGGATGTCTTGATGTGGTCTTGAGAAGTCGCGAAACATTCTGTGGCCTCGCGCTACTCTATACAATTATCGGGCTTCACGTAGATTTGTGCAGGTGCACTTTCTTATTAATGAAATTGTTATGGATCTGATCTTCTAGTTACAGTCTTTAAGTAAACATTTAACAATGAAACCCAGTGCGTGCAATCATAATTCTTTTAAAGACATAAACTCATATAATAGATGCATAAACCAGAATACATTAGATCCACGATATTTCATAAACAACTTATCTTTATTGATATCTTCTGTCAATACAACCAAATCCGCCCTGCGCACTCACCTGTATGGGTCCGCGCACACAGTTGCGGACTCTACCAGGCCTCTACACATACAGTTGCAGAGCCTCTATCTATCTTCCAACACCCTTGACTCAGACTTATAGACGCAGAGATTATTGCCTACACAAACCCATACATCAAGATCCAAAACCAGAAACTTACTTCTAGCCATAGAGCCTTGCTCTATTTATACATTCCCATGGTCCGCAGACCATGGGCAGGCCGACTCACTTCTTATTATTTTACATTATTCTCAGGCGGACAACCCTTTGACTTGACTCGTTACAATTTGTGCTCCACACACTTCACGGAGTCTTTACCATACTTTTACCCAAAATTGTGGGCTTTGAGCCCCAAAACTGTTATGTGAGGGCTCTACTACCCAACAGGCCCACAACACAATCATCGTGACTCATCCCGAGTCACTCCGCTAGTGTAGCAATCTTCGCACGAAGGTCATGCAGCAATTTTCGTGCTTCGCGTACACTTGCAACAAAATCATTCGCCATCTGTTGTACCTGTTCTACGCGAGCCATCGATCCATTAGTATCAGTATCAGTTGCTTGTCTGGGTTCATATACTACCTGCATGTGTGCCATCTTTCGCTCGATGTTGGTGGAAACCATGAATGCCTCATCCAGCCAAGGCTGGATACGTTCTTTAATCACTACTTCCTTCTGCCGAGCAGCGTTAGCTTGTATCTTAAGAGCCCAAGCCTCCCTCACTTTGGCCAAGCGTTACGTAATAGCAACCATCTGCATGGTCCCCCTGACATTATCATAGGCTTGTTGTAGCTTGCTTGCCTCTATTTCCAACCAATGTAAGGTTGGATCCTCCTATAGTGATGTAAGCATAATAAGTGATTGATCCAACAAGTCGGAGCACCCCTGCATAGCACGTGCTATTGTTTCCCACCCAGATTGAATGATGCCTTTCCATTGCTTCGTGACCTCCGGTGGTGTAGAGGGTTGTGATTTCACTGTCAACTCTGTGATCTGCAAGATGAGGACCAACTAGATCCTTGCAACTTCCTCCTTTTCTTCATAGAACCCACTGGTCAACTTGTGGATCCGGATGTCGACTGGTAATTCTGTCGTGATCTCGAGTTCAGGGACGTGACAACATGCTTCCTGCACAATTTGCTCACATTGTTGGTTCTATGCTACCACTTCGTCTCTTTGGAGGCTCAATTGCTCGATGTTAATTCGTTGCTCACTGAGTAGCTGAACCGTGTGGCCTTCCCTTGTGCGGAACTCCGTTGTTGCGCCATCCTGTAGTTGGTATAAAACCTCTCGCGGAAGGGCAGCCAAGTTTATTTCAAGTCTTGAAATTCGGCCTACGATGGCTCGATCTTCTGCGTTATCTGCTGTCAATGCTTCCACCGGAAGTGCGATGGTATTAGACATTTTGGCCTGCAATAGCTGCTTGATCGTGGCCGTACCTGTAGCTCCATGGGAAGTTAGCCTAGTCAGCTGTGGGACCCTTGTTTGAAGTTCCTGCAGCTACGTCCTAAGTTTACATGCTAAATAGAAGAATATTTGATGTTTTAATTTGCATGCCTAAGACATTAGGATTGCATCCATGTTAACTTAGCATTCTTTCAAACAAAAGCCTCTTAGCAGTTAGTTAGAAAAATGGTGTGTTTTAACATTTGATTTCAGTCTTTTTCCTTACTGCAGTAGACAAGTTTTCCCTTAGTGTAGATTTCTTTTTTCCTCATTGGTAATCAAGCTTCTTCTGAATCAATAGAATTCTGGTTTGAAAAACCTTAGTGGTCTATCTCCAGCTTAGCAATGAAAAAGAGCGGACCCATCACATTTACTTGTGTATACAGCACTGTCACCTCCAAGTTTGTACAAACCCCAGGTTGATAAAGTAAAGTTGGTAGCCCTAGGATTTGCAACATTCTTGCTGCAATACTGGTGCTCATCACTTTTTGGCGTTGTTGCTAGGGAAGTGTTTGAGTAATATGTGATTACTACTTTCTTTCTTCAATTTCTTATCTCTGACATTATGCTATTAGTTTCATTTCTGCAAAAGTAATTTAGTTTGCTTTCTTTTCCATTCTACATTCTTTGCTTTCTTTTCCATTTTGCAAGTGAGATTTCATTTAAGTAGTTAGTTTTCATTGAGTCAGCTAGTTTCCATTTAGTTCGCAATTTCATTTCTGCAATTATTTTCAAAGCTTGAAAAAAAAATCACAAAAAAACCAAAACACTTATTTCATGCCTTGTATGAATGGGGATAACTTAGGGAAATTTTTACCAAATACCCCCTTCCCCCCCCCCCTACTTCAAACAACCAACCTTCCCTCTTCTTCAGTGGCTGTGAATTGGAGGAACCCTTAGGTGAACAACGAGAGATATTTGAAGAGCCTACAGGGGAAGAAGAAGAAGAAGAAGAAGAACCCATTCCAACTGACCCAATTGCTAAAAATATAAATGACAGAGGAAATAGAGAAAGAATTGAGGGTACCTTTCCCATCAGAGAAACTAATGGGGATACTAAGATGAAGTATATAAGCCCCTCTACTTTTCCTCATTTCCATGGCCTAACCTTAGAAGATCTAGACACTTTCTTGTTTGAGTTTGCTATCATATGCAAAACCTATGATTATGCCAATGATGAGCAGAAGTTGAAACTATTCCCATCCACTCTCAAGGATGAAACTTTGTGCTCGTTCTTGGGTTTACCTGGGGATATCATCACAACTTGGGCTCAAAAAAAAGTATCGAGACTACTACAGATCCAAATAAACTAAAGTAGAAATTTCTAGGATGACCTTAGGGCACGATGAATCCCTTGAGAATTATGAAGAAAGATTCAAGCTTAGCTACAAAAGGGCTAGGTGCACACTTGATCCTGAGTCACTGAAGCTATTCCTGCTTAGAGGAGTAAAGGAAGATCTTCTAGATACACTAAACCTGCTAGCAAGAGGGAACATCTACCAACTACCCTATGAAGATATCAAGACTGTATTTAGGAACCATTCTATGGCAACTAGGAAAAAGGGTAGGGGTAGTCAACCTATGGCAAGTCCATCCCCTTCCAATACATCCTTCAAAGGTGAAATTGGAAATATGTTGGAAGATTTCAAGAGTGAGATGCTGCAAACCCTTGCTCTACAGATGGAAACTATGCACATCAAGAGAAAGCAGGAGGAGGCAAAGAGAGCCTTAGCCATTTTCTACCCTAGATGCACAAGGAGGCACCCTAGGAATGAATATCCATTAAATCTTATTGAAGTCTATTTGGCCTGTGAAGAAAACCACTCCACAGACAAGTTCCCCTCTCTACGTGGACTAAAATTTGTGTATCAGGGGACTGAAGGGGTGACTAAACAACTCTGCTACATAAATCAAAGGAGACCTTGTTATAGACATATTTGGGCACTGCAATCCCAATCATATATGTCCATAAACCAAGGGATTATGAGTACCTAAAAGTGTTGTTTCACACCCTAAAGGAACAAGGTCAGCTTATTACATCATCTCCCAAAATTTCTCCATGGAAAACTGCTCAGAACTGGTCAAAACTAGACCATACAGACTGCTCAGTGCTAAGGGTGTGATGCATCTCAGCTGCCACATGCAAAAAGTTCGATGCATACTGAAAATCCCTTCTGTAGGGTGCGATGGGCTAGAGTAGACAAATGGCAGAGACAGTTTGCAAGGTGGATGATCATGGAATCTTCCAGAAACTTCTCTAATGACACTTGCCTCTCTGAATTCGCCCAGGGATGAGTAAGAGATCATGAATCTCCAAATGGAACCAAGAACTATCAGAGAGAGGACACTAATCAAAATCCCAGAAGCTGACTCACCCCCCTGCAAACATCTATATATGGATCCCTCATCCTAGAGATTCCAGGAGGCTTGAATCTTGTATTTTTTTAAGGAAGTGTTGTTAGTTTCTTTGTGGAACATCATAGTGTTGGGTGATCTAAGATTTTCATGAGGTGAAGAAGGAATTTCATGCTGGGAGGATGACGCTGGGTCAGATCAATGGGTTGTAATCCTCTCTTCTACTCTTTCTATCAATAAAGCTATTTGAGTTTTCCTCCACATTCTTGTATGTTTGAGTCGATATATGCATTTGTGTGGTCAATATATATCTGGTCCTATATTGTTTATGATTGTAGATATCTGTGCTTTGATGGTATCATGCTTCTTTGACTTTACAAGGTGCTCTTTGAAGTGGGACAAGCAAGGGAGGAGCGACAAATATCTGTCATAGGGGAGAGGAAACAAGCAAGGAGCCAATCGAAAGACTGAGGTTGGTACTCTCTGCTTCTCTCTCATTTACTTCTCATAAAGGGAAACACAAGTAACTTTAGTTTTTTTGTTTCTAATATAGTTACGCGTCTTAGTGGGACTAGCAACTCTGAATGGACACTAGATTTCCCGATAACAAAATGGCAACTCCACTGGGGAGCGAATAGCTTGTTTGCTTGTTTCTAGTTTTTTTACTTTTTAAACTACAGACGGAGCCTGAAGTCATGCTAGCTAGCCTTCAAACTGCTTTTGCTATGCAACTGCAAAGTAGATAAATGCTGCTTCAGTCAACCTCCGGGTTAGTTTATGAATTAAACATCTGACTTGAAAACATCCTAATTGCCCTGATGATGGCTCAAGTAACCTCATTAGATCAGCCCCTACACTTTGTATTTACTGACTATCATTAGGTTAGCCTAAATCCCTGAACTAAGCTACAAATTGTGACCAAAAACCAAGTTAAAGTCTCGTCCCTGGACCGTTGCACCTTCTCCTCTTGGCAATCTGGATGCATCGCACCTCCCATGTGCAATAGGTGAGATGCATCCCTATTTCCTTGTGTTACAGGTGCGATGATCAGATAATATTGTTTTTGCCTCCATATTTTGGTTTTTTCTTCACTCTCTTCAGCATTATTCAGGAGTTTTGTTGTCTATTGTCAGTATACCACTGTGGAAACTCCCTTCCTTTACATTATTCAGCCTCCATTGCACAAAGAATTGTGAATGTTTTTATGTATTATTCACCATTTACAGTTGTCCTTTACAAAGAAGTAGCTTAATCGAACTATCGTCTTTTGATTTGGAAGTGTCGCAAGTGTCGTTTTCAGTCAAAGAGTGGTTGATTACATTGTTACTCTTGTATTTGATTTCAATTAATAGTATTTCAAGTGTCAAAAGTAGTTTTCAATTCAAAATGCTAAAGTGTGCTCATTGTCGTCCTTTCATCTTTTGAAGAGAAAATTGTTAGTACTGTCGCTTTGAAAAGATAATTCAGATTTGTACTTAGCATTCTTTTTTTCATTCAAACATTAAGAAAGCAGAAAAAAAATACATGCATGTGCATTTGCATTTAGACTGCTTGTTGATTTTGATTTAGGACAGTGCATCTAGTGTG